>WNNJ02001939.1:0-73799 GCA_012934845.2 Pomphorhynchus laevis
CCAAACTGTGTCTGTGTTAAGGATAATGTTGATATAGTAGCCCTACAATAAGGCCTGATTTAGCTTTAAGCTTAGAATATGAATTTATACTAAAATGCATAATAAAAACAAATCTGAAACTATGCAAAACATAAAATATATTTATAGATAAATTCACAATATTGTGTATTTAACTCAAGTGATTTAGCGTATCTCTTCTAAATTCAATAAATAATAACAATTAGTAGAATATGTAATTACTTTATTGTCTTTTAAAATCAACTCTAAAAGCATGAATGCTGCTGATATGCTCCTCGGTATTTTAGAAAAAGTAAAAAGATCAATGAAGAATATAATATACTTAAAGTTTACTGTTATTGTGTTGAAGACAATCAACATTGTAAGGTTGAACTCAGTACGAATCACAAGTCAATCGCAATGATTGAAGTTGTTTAATTGTTCCGCAGTTTAATCCCTTCTATAATAAGAACGGATTTAGCTTTAAGCTGCTTAAAATATGAATTTATCCTTATACATGAACAATTCGATGTAAACAATTCAATGGGTGGGTATATAATAGAATTCGCTTACTTGAAGCGTTACATCTCAACTTATTTTTGATAACTATTATCGATGAGTCATGTTGTAGTTAGTAGTGCTGGTAGATACACATTGAATTGCTTATATATATAAAGAAAAATATAAAGAAAGAATTCTTCAAATGCATCTCGGAAAATGTAATTTTAAAAATCCATTACATTGAAGGTTTCATATACTGAAGAATTTCTTGTTGTACCGGATAGTTAGCCTAGTCGTTAAGGCGAAGACCCACCGATCGAAAGAACCTAGGTTCAAATCTGAAAGTGCAAATAGGGTTCAAAAGGAAACTACAGCGGTACACAGCATTCTGATGAGTCCGGATATACCATTGCACGGCAATAGCAGACAAAACAATAACAATATGTAAGGTTAAAATTCGCCATGTTGAGAGTTAAGGTGTATGGAGTTGGAAGTAATGAAGGAATGATACCGTTGCTGATCTCTGCTGCGAAATTACCTTCGGTGATCTCGCAAAATTAATAAAATAAATAAAAGAATCCATCAAAAGATCATAAGCATCGATTATATGATCACCTGATCACATCCGTGTTATATAATACATATATAACATGTAACATATGCATATAACATATAATATATATAATATGTTGTTTAATATATAGCGATTTTTATATCAAGAGATTTTTTGCATAACAATGGGTGGTTAGAAACGTCTAGGAGTGATATATTATAGACTGATAAAGATGATGATTGAAGTCCAGTAATTTAGTAGCAAATATGGATTGAAAATTAATAGTAGTAAATGTTTGCTCCTGGTTATTCAGGAAATTGATCGACAGACTCGTAGAGCTTGTAACATAATTATTCAAGGTCTACTGTTGCTGATAATGTTGTGGAGAATGTTCAAGCGTTGCTTGCATCACTAGACATTCATCTGGACAAAAGTATTTCAATTAGGGGACGCCGCTTTCGTGCTCAGAAGAGTGATTCACCACTCTGGCTTTTACTCACGACTAATGAGGCGGTGAGTACGTTGATTCTAAAGCGCGGCAGACACCTAAAGTACTCTGAGTACTTCAAAAAAGTATACGCCAGTGTTAAGTTCTTTTCCGCGGAACGTGATACGAGGAAAGTATTTGATCAACTTAAGGCGGCAAAGACACCCAGTTTTTCAGTTCATTTTGTGATCCCTAACAATAAAGTGGTACGCCTAGGACTGCGTTTGGAATCATCTACCGATGAAAACGAGATGGGGAAGGTACACTTATCCCCCATACGACAAACACGTTCTATTCCTCGTTGAGCGTCAGATTCATGCCTTCGTCATCGTTTATTATTTAACGTGGTAGGTCTTGAAACTCTTCTAAATGAATAATTCGCTAGTTATCTGGTTCTTTTGATATGGTGGTTCTTTTAGAAACTTTCGCTACATCGCCGGTAGCGTTGAAGTCGTTTTACTTCTTTGAAATTCTGGCCACTCTTGTGATCGGGGTCGACCCAGTCGAGGTGTTCTTTCGGCAATTGCTAGTTCTTTTAGTGAGTGGTCTTACAAAACATTCGAGAATGTAGTTTATTTGGACACCCCCGAGTACTACCATTATCGCCTGCTATTTCAAGCCGTCGTAAGACGCTTGTGATATTATTAATGAGTTGTTTGAGATTCTCCTAGACTTATCTCACCATAAACTCATAGTTGTTGCCGGTGATTTAAATGCTACTTCTACGAAAATTCCTCTGAAGCTTAATCTACCAAAGGATTTCTTCTTTTCGCGCGATCTAACTCTTCACACTCATATCGGGGTTGGGCCTATGAAATTGGTGACAACAAAGAGCTGTCTAGATTTAATATTCTCAAACGCTAGTGTTCATGATACTTGCTTAGATTTCGATGACGCATGGGTGTTTCGACAAAAACATTAACCAGTAATTTGTGCCATTGAAGAATTATCGACTCCACGCAATCATTTTTGTCCCGTCAAACCCAAGGGTAGGCGTATCGTAGTCGACGCTATTAACTTTAGTCGTTTGGATGAATCTAAACAACTTTTGATTTATGCTGAGCTAGCGGACAGTTACACTATGCTCTACCACACATTGTTATCTGCATGTAAGAATACCAGACATAATAGGAGTCGTTCGTATCGGCTACCAAACTATCTAAAATTGTTGCAGAGAATGCTACTTTCGTTTTACAAGAATAACGGGTTTGCATTGTCCAGGATGGATTTTGTGTCCCTACGTAGATTTTATTCAAATAGTACTAAACAATTCAAGCGGTAGTGTTAAGACGAGAAGAGCAGATAATGCTTATTAGAGCAGAGGTCGCACCGTTGCTTGCACGCTCTAGAACTTGTAAACTTCCCTCTAGGATTACTTTGCATGATTGGCGTAAACATGTTGCTGATATTTTGGCCTCGTATAATTCTATTTTTTATCCTAAGAAATGCTATCTCTATTGTCCTATCACCAACCATGATTCGCTCAATTTCCCCTTTAACCTTGCTGAAATTGAGAGCTGTTTATCCAATATGGCTGCTAGAAAGGCATCGGGAATTGATCTACTGTGTATTGAACACATTAATCAGACGTTTTATTTGGTCGTCAACTACTGGATATTCTTTTATAACGCGATTCTAAGAGGTTTCTCTATTCCCGATGGCTGGTGTGACAGTATCATCAAAGTGCTATGGGAAGTTCGGGAGATCCTTCGTGTTGAGATTCTTATAGAGAGATATCTCTCCTTAATCGTCCCTATGAAATTCTATCGAATTTGATGGCCGTAAATTTTTGAAATTTCATAGTTGTCTTCTTCCTCCGGAGCAACAAGGATTCAGTAGGAATCATTCCATTATGATCGCATTCTCAGTTCTTTGGTTACATGTTCTCGATATTTTCAATAATCATTCATCATTGTACAGTGTTTTTGTCGATTTTGCGAAAGCGTTTTGTTCGATTGATATACCTTTTCTATCAACCAATCTTCATGAGAGAGTAAGTGTTCATGAAGATTTTCTATTTCTTCTCGAGAGAATACTGCGTCCTATTTCTATGCGTATTTACGACGGAGTTAATTGCTCCTATCCTCTGACTGGTAGCCGTGGGGTACAGCAAGGTGATTCACTCAGCCCTATGTTGTTTTCCATATTGATGGACCTCCCAGTACACGTTCGCTTCGCCGCACCTAATGCGGTGGCAATTTTGTATACTGACGATATTCCTTCAGTAACATTGGATAGAAACTCGGTTCAAGCTGCCACTACAGCTCTCGTTGCGTTTTGTCAGACAAATAAACTCGTGATCAACACATCCAAAACAAATATGATAAAATTTCGATGAACTTGTCCTCGTTGTCGTAATGATGTGCTGTTTCTAAATGAAACGTCTCTAGAATTTGTTAATTCATATCGACATCTAAGCTTTTTGTTCTCTTCGCGGTGATCTTTCATAAACCACTTATTGACTTAATCAGCAAAAGTGGTAAAGTTAGCTTATACGACATCGAAGCTTGGTCTTATGTCCTTCGAAGGCGCGATAAAGTACTTTGATGCTATGTTGCTTCTTATTCTGAGTTTACGGGCTTCGATGCTATTCGTCGAATTTGACCTGACAAATTATCAGACTATTAATAAATGTTTTTGGCTCTACCTAAAAGTAGTATCCTAAAAGTAGTAGTAGAAGTAGGAGTATCTTCGAAATGTTTATCTACGGCGGTTGCGGTGTTTAGTAGATCGACATCCCCCTTTCGGTCAAACTTCTCAATAGATTAAGCCTTGATGAAAACGCAGCATATTTGGCAAGTCGACGTCTCTTCGATAGCAAGATATTTAGTATGGATCCTGATCTCTTCTTAACGCCTGCTTACACTCAGATTGGTGGAGAAATCCAAAATATCAAAAGCGTCATCTGGTTTGGCGTTTATCTTTAGACGGCTACCACGCCAAATTCTGTACGATTAGACTCCCTTTTCACACTCGTTCGGATCATTGTCACTGTCGATTTTTGCTCAAAAGAGTGTTCAGCTCTTTTGCATGTTTTCGCCTGTCCTGTATTATCTTCATGGTCATTGAAACAAGTTAACAAAGGGGCCAGGGAGATCACGTGTAAATTTTCGCACCTTTGAATGCATGACCCGATTTAAGATTTCTAAATTTATGAAGCAAGTATACTCAAAAAATCAAAACGCCAGGATTTTGATAAGAATTATTTACGATATATTTAATTTATTGTATTTTTAATTATGCCCATCCGAAAGGCGATATGGGAAATAAATCTGTGCATAAAGAACTTAATGTAGGGTGCCACCATAGGATCGTTTTGTTTTTTCTTTACTTTTAATACTTTAATACGAGAAATTCGTTTAACAGATGTTATCTGTTTAACCATCCTTCGTGGATAACACCTTCTTGCAAATTGCTGTAGAAGCTGATTTGCATGTCGAAAAAACTCATTACTATCTGTGCATACTCGCTTAATTCTTAAGGCCTCGTTGAAAACAATATGTCTTTTCATAGCAATTGGATGTGAACTACGTGTATGTAGATATAGTGCCGGTGATTCTGTCTTTCTATAAAAAGTCGATTTGTATGTATCACCCCTGACATATAAAGTCAAATCAAGAAAATTCACCTTTGACCAATGATTAAAAGATAGCTGTAATGGTCCTATTTCTAAAATTTTGTTCTTAAACGGATGTTTAAGAACAAAACATGTTCATTAAACGGATGTAAAAGCCAATATGTTGGCCAAACAACTCAATTTTTATCAAGAAGACTGAATCTCTGAAGATAACAAATTGGTAAAAAGAAAGCTTTTGACGGTGCAGCAATTCACTCATTAGAACATGGAGATTCAGACTATGATATATCGAACATATAAAAGCAACATTATGCATAAGAAGAGGCGGTTATCTTTAGAACAACAGATAATCGGAATGTTGCACAGCGAAAGTCCATATGGATGCAATGATAATACGTAATTCTACTGGAAGTACATAACATGAGCTTCAGCACAAGCATCATTCACGATATCAATGGCTTCTACTATTTATATTAAATTAGTTTTTTTATTTTTGTGCTAATAAAAGAAACTGACACGAAGTGAAATATAAATATATTCTTTTTAAATTAAAACGTTTCGATCACTAGCCTTCGTCAGTCAACAGCCATATATATTCCTGTTAGAAATTAAGTGCCCTCGTAACCAACAGATACGCATTTGTGCATATAAAGAATAACTAGAAGGTCCACACACGCAACAAGCCAGTATAAACGCTTTCAGTACCTGAGTTTCGCCTAGCATCGTGATGAATTGCTGGTGTCTTTACAGTTATCACCAAAGCAGTCGAAACGCACCCTAACCACTTCATCCGACTGACGATGACTGCCGAGTGGTTAGGAGCGTCTCGGAGTGCTACATTAGATTGATGGAACTGATGATCGAAGTCCAGTTTTTTAGCAACTCATATGGATTTAAAATCAATAGTAGCCTGTTTAGGCTCCTGGACCACAGTTTCAAGCGATTTTTCACACTACCAATATATATATCGAATTATTCTCGCAATATTCAAAGTCGCTACGTATGCCCAGTCATCCTATGTGTGACGGTAAACTTCAACAACGGTATACGCGTTTCGCTCTAACGGAGCTCATCAGTACCGTGACTTTAATAGTCATCCATAGGCACCTTAACACACGCTTAAACGGTGTTTAAAGCTCGAAAAACAGAAATACCCTTAATTTGAATAATCAGAGGAAATTTAGCATAAGCTCTGTGCATGGCAGTGCGTATTGCGGTTTAACCATGTATCAGGCACTAAATTCTTTTTAATAGAAATGCTGTTTTACAGGGACACATTATAGTGTACAAATATATAAAATATAATTTGTTGTTACATCTGCCCTAAGACACACAATGATGTACTCGTAAATAAATCATTATGTTTTCCTCAAAACGAGGCATAAACACCAGGCAGCATTCTATATATTCTTATCAGACCAAGAAATAGAACCGAATTATTCTCGCAATATTCAAAGTCGCTACGTATGCCCAGTCATCCTATGTGTGACGACAAACTTCAACAACGGTAGATGCGTTTCGCTCTAACGGAGCTCATCAGTACCGTGACTTTAATAATCATCAATAGGGACCTTGACACACGCATTACGGGTTGTTTTGATTTGTCCGCTTTTTAATGACGATGTTTTGATTATTTTTCAGTTTTTTCGATACCGTTTTTGGTTCTTTCGGTATGTTTAATTTTGATTGAAAATTTGGTGGAATATTTTCAAATATATTAAACATTTCAAATCCTAATGAGTATATAATACTTACCTTTAGATTCTCATCTTCCATTTCATCTTCCATCTCATCTTCTGACATTTTTATAGTGCGTAATGTGCCATATATTAAAATTTCTCTAGACCTAAGTTTAATACTGATTTCTGTTCATTTGTCAAAGAAGTATCTAAAAGATTAACAAAACTATCTTCCGCAATTAGTATATTTTTATTAAGACGTCTTATTGGATGGCATTATTGATTTGGATGCCATTTTAAATTTAGAAGTTCAGATGGGTTTACGTATATCTTGATAATTCTTGATCAATTTTTGCTTTGCGTTTCAGAAGCATCATTAATTTCAGAAGCATCACACATGTCATGAATACATCAGTCAACAGACCAATCTTAAATACAAATTAAAATATTCATGTACTTGCAAGGATAGAGGTGTAGTTTATTTAGCAGAATGCATTGTGCATTCTGCTAAATAACTGGACTTCGACCATCAGCTCCATCAGTCTTATGTATCAATCAGAGATTGTTAGAAGCGTCGTGATATATATCACGAACTACTGATGGTAGTTCACTGATGGTGAACTACCATCAGTCGTTTCGGCTGCCTTGTGATATATTTAAAAGGCATCTACGAGAATTTGTTAGCGTAATAGCATGGGCCTAGCCGCTTTAAACTAACAATGTGCTTTCCGGATCATCCTAATTTTATTCGGCAGGAATTTTAATTGCTGTCGCTGCTTGCTTTCTCACAGGATCCTTTGTAGGATATATTTTTATAATTTTGAATCAGATTGTGCTAAACTGTGTCCCGGGAGCTAATAAGCTGCAGTTTTATAATTGTAAATGTTGCCAAAAACCGGAGTTCGATTACATGCAGAGCAGACTTCCTTATCACTTCTAGACGATCTGATAGTAGCCGGCAGCACTCATAAGTAAGGTGAACTACCGTCAGTCGTTTCGTCTGCCTTGTGATATATATTTAATAGGCATTTCCGAGAATTTGCTAACGTAGTAGCATGGGCCTAGCCGCTTTATCATGGGTTATTCGGCAGGAATTTTACTTGCTGCCGTTGCTTGCTTTCTCACATCCTTTGAAGGATACATTATTATAATTTTAAATCAGATAGTGCTAAACTGTGCTCCGGAAGCTAATAAGCTTCAGTTTCATAATTGTAGATGTTGTCAAAAACCGGAGTTTGATGTTGCCAAAACCTGAAGATTATGGGAGAAAGCAAGCAACGATAGCAAATAAAATTGCTGTATTTATTTATTTCAAATAAAATTTGAAATAAATTTTCAAATACCATTAAATAAAAATGTCATTATTTATTTATAATATAATAAATATTAAAGTTTTGTCCAAAAGTACATTTTGTCGTCTATAAGCGATTAGCGTTAAATAATATCAGGCTTCGGAATATGTTCTGTGATGTTATTGATATCATGTTAATGAAAAAATATTAATGTAAGCTTACCTTCTCTAGAATAATGATGTTGAGCATCGTTGGAACTAAACTTTGAGTCACTAGGTTTGCACACATAAATTTATAATTTTACAGTGCACGAATGTTCTAACTGAATGTCTCATTTTGAATCGGGTAGTTGCATAATCTAGTTAGTCATCTTTAAATTTTCCACATGTCGGTAAAAACCAGCCTAGGAATTTAATTGAATGTATTTTTAATTCTAATGTATTCGACAGTAATGAATGTATGTATTTTATGAGTATTTTATAGAGCGAAATCGAATAGGAGTTAGCTAGTAACGAAATTTATGTATTCATTATATTTGTGATAAAACATAAATCCGTAATGTGTTTTATTTATTTTTTGGATGATTGCATGGTGATTTAAAATATTTCGTGAATTAATAGATACGTGTATTTGATTGATATATAAATTTGTCCCTGTTTTATCAAAATATAACTTTTTTAGCTTTTTACATTGTTTTTTTACAAAACAAATTTATATAATTGTACAAAAAAATATAATTGAAATGTTTATTTTAAATTACTTTCGTGTATTGCGTCCATACTGCTGCCTACATGCAACTACGGTATATTTTAATTGTGCACTTTAAAAATAATGTATGCTAATTTTTAACATGTCAGATGTTTAATTATATCATATATATACATATATATAGCGAAGTGTCGGAAACGCCTTCATTCACAATGTCACACAGGCAACCGAAACGACCAGTGTGTACCTCATTCTACTGATGAGTGTTGCCGGGTACTCATCATTTCGATGCTGAAGTGGTTGTCTAGAAGTGACATGGTGACTGAAAGTCGTAAATCGAAGTCCAGTCTATCAAGCAACACCATTTAGTATATATATATATATATATATATATATATATATATATATATATATATATATATATATATATATATATATATAATCATAAGAGTTTCGTTTAAATCGGTATTGCTCGAGATTGCGAATAGCAATTCTTTCCGTATATTTAAGTAAGTGTTCGAATCGAGCATATTCTTCAGTCTGCAAACTCTCGTCACTCCTAGACGGTCATGTGATAGCCGGCAGCCATCGTCAGTAAAAACAACAAATCGTTTATTTGCTGCCATCACATTTCATCCCGCTCTAATGAATCTTCAAAAAGATTTAAATATCGTCATCCAAAATATTCCAAAACAACTTCGATATAACATACTTAATCCATGCATTACGTATCGCGCAGGAAAATCAATCAATGATATGATAAAACATAGATCACGGAAACTAGGTAACCAAAGTGGCCCATGTGGTGGGGCAAGATGTAAATGTTGCAAACAAATGAGCAATAAGTCGACGTTCACTAGTGCCATAACTCACTCAACATATAAAGTCAAAGGAATGCTAAATTGCAAAACCAGAGGTTCAATATACTTACATGAATGTGCCAACTGTGAAGCACAATACGTTGGGCAAACTGGATCTACTTTTAATATACGTGCTAACAATAGACGATCTGATATAGCTGCTAAAAGGCTAAACAATGATGGAGCGGTAAGACATATTATTCAAAATCCAGATCATGTAATGAATACCACACTAATTGCACAAATCAGTAACGATATTACTCGCAAAAACACAGAGAACTACTGGATAGGTCAACTTATGACAGATCTCAGCTTAAATACTGAGCACACATTTAGACTATAGGTATGTTCTTAGAATGTTCTAGAATGTTCGATCACAATTACAAATTTATGCAGTTTTGGCTGTGTGCTTGGTTTGAGTATTTTAGATTAGTAAATTACTGAAGAAGGCTCACGCCGAAAGCTTTAAAAAATATACATTTTGTCATTTTGTTTTTGATTTGGCTCGGTTAGTTAATATCTACATTTATATATGGAAAGAATTGATTTTATCAATCCTGAGTCACACCGATTAGAATATGCCGTAACAAATATATATATATATATATATATATATATATATATATATATATATATATATATATATATATATATATATATATATATATATATATATCATATGAGTTTCGTTTGAATCAGTATATATATAATATCTGTTAACTTAATCGAACACTATCATTTGCTTATGATGCACGATCAATTGTTCAGACAAGGAGCAGACGTAAACAAGGAGCAGACAAGTTTTTATTGATAATAATTTTTCGGACAATAAATTTACAAGATAAAATAATACAATTTACTAGCCTACAAATGGGCTAGTAAATAGCTATCATTGCGTTTTTCTAAATCATCTGCAATATTTTAAGACGCTCCTGCGATATTTTTTGCGGTCGAACGAGGAGCTCACAGACAGGCTAATGCAGCTCGAGTGAGATAAAATGAAATTTTACTATTTATATGATTTAAGATTTTGTTATATGATGTATCACGCTTACGAGAAAGTTTGGTCTCAATGGTTCTCAGTGCATTGCGCGCTTAGGGGTTACGTCTACAGGAATAGAAAAAACTACTGGACATAGTATTGCGTGTATTATCTGGCAATAATAAAGCCATACAACATGTAATCGCACACCGTAACACTTTAAATGTTATGTATTCTAATAATCGCGTTATCATGAACAATTTCGTTGAAATCCAATCATTTATCCGATGTGAACTTCCTAATACCGTTGAATTTACGAATTATCGATGGGTATTCAGTCTATCGATGTGAACATACATGGATGAGGTATTATGCTATATGCTAAGTCTCATAAGTTGTGATGTCTTGCTTGCTGACGATGATGTAGTAAACGGTAATAACACGTTATGGTGTAAGCTGAGACCTCCTTTCAAGTTAATATTGGTATAACATATCAGTCGTGGCGGTCACCAGCACTTTCAATTGCTGTTAGTTGACTAGATTTGCTTCATCTAGAAGAGTTATCGTCGTGCTTAGTGACTTCAACATGCCCAATGTCGACTTGAACACATCTAACTGCAGTGATATTGATAGCGGCACCATTGACCTTCTCGATACATGTAACACGCTTCTGTTAATCGACATGTACAAAATATTTAGCACTATCCGGTTCATTACTGAACCTCTGTTTATCTATGCCTGCCCATGTTGTTAGTAATGTCTCTTGTGGTTATCCAGTAGGAAATTCTGATCATATCGTTAAAAAGTATTTACTTTTACGTGGCAAATTCGTGCCGGCGGACGCTTGCATGATCACGATGAAAAAACAAACAAAAATCTAAGTCATTAGTCGAAAATGATCGGAACGGAGAAGTTATTTGAATGTGACAAAGGAAAGAGCGCCGCGGACATCGAGAGGGAGCTGATTCCAGGCGAGGGGGCGGCGACGAGGAAGGATTGGAGATCGTTGTTGTTGGAGTAAATAGGAACGTAAAGTAAGAGGGAATTACGGGAACGTAGCGATAGAGAGAGGTGCGGCAAGTTCCGTTTAAGAAATGGAGGTTGATGAACGATGGGGAGCCGACAGCGATGAGACAAAAAGTGACGAGAAGAAGGCGGAGTTGAATGCGGATGTGGATGATGCGTCAAACGAGTTGGGCAAGATATGTGTATCTGTGGTGGAAGCGACAGAGACGTAGCAGCACTCCAAAGGCGGAGTTGATGATGCGTTGTAGTGGTAGGATGATGAATTTTGAAAAATTGGCGAAAAGGCTGAGTCAGTAATCGATTTTAGGGAATAGAAGCAAATAAAGAAGATACATACAAGAACGGAAGTCGATAATAAGGTGACTACGGCGGATGTCACGGAGAATTGAGTTAGACGAGCAGAGATTGTCGTGGACGAAGAATTTAAGGGAAAGATGATCATCGAAATGGAATACTAAGAAAGTGAGATTGTGGACTATGGGGATGATTAATGAGGCAAAAGATACAAGAGAGGAGATATGTTAGGTTGACGTGGGAGGGTTCACATTATTTTGAAGTGGTCGAGGTTTAGAACGAGATGAAGATGGGAGAGACGTTTGTAGATAGAAGAAAGACAATTGGAGGCATAAATGCCGATATGTGTATGCGATGGGCGGGTGCATGAGCATAGATGAGTATGTCATAGGTGTATTGCATGGCGTTAAAGGAGTAAGGTTTGATAAACGGAGAGAAATCGCCGAGCAAAATTGAGAAAAAAGGTGGACCTAGGACTGAATCTTGTGGGACCCCGCAGAAAATAGTAATGGGAAGGGATGATGATGAATTTGAACAGACGCGTAAAGAACGATCGGATAGATATGAGGCCAACCATGCTACGGAGTAGGAATAACGGTCGAGGGAGATGAGAACACTATATAGAATTTGGTCAAGAGAAATGAGTAGGTCGTTGTAAACTTTCTCGCTAGCGATTTCTGTGGAGTGATCAGAGCGGAAAGCGGATTGGAACTTAGGGTTAGATTGGATGAAGATGAATAAACGTTGATCTGTATTTAGATAAGACGATTTAAGAGCTTATTAAGAGTAGGGAGAAGTGAAATGGGCGATAACCTGAAGGAAGTGAGGGGTTGAGCGATTGTTTCTTAAAAAGGGGATGAACGATGGCGGATTTCCAGTGTGAAGGCACGATACGACTGCGGATGGACGAGATAAACAAGGTGGTGAGGAAAGGGAATATCGATGAGAATATGAATTTAAGTATGTGGGTAGGCAGGTGAGGTTTTGTTGGGCAAGGACATGAGGGCAGATGAGACTTCTGCAAGTGAGACAGTGAGAAGATGAAAAAGTTCAGGGGGAAGGAGGCGAGGCGAGTAGCAGTGAGATGGTATGGAGACAGGGGTTGTGAGAGAGCAACGTGGATACTTTGGTCTGAAGAAATGAAGAATAATTATGGGGATTGATGTTGTAAGACGATCAGGAGCGAGATAGGATTGAGTTAAGTATTCCAGAGAGACATAGAGTTTAATGAAGTGTTGATTTGGGGCTCTGCCTTAATGAAGTATACTGAAGTGTTGATTAGGACTCTGCCTTAACTAGGCTCTGTTATTTCAGGCAGAGCCTAAAAAGACTATGCCTTTCGAGATGCTCTAGTAGTTTAATAACCACTAAGTTAGCTAATTTTGTTAACGGAAAGTTCCTTTTCAGGAATGAATTCAGAAGTTAAAAGAACCACCTTATTTTTTTCATTTGCTGGAAAAATCGTTTTACTGAAAACCTTTGATCCACCGTTATCACTTTTTCACTTTTTATTGCAATTAATATTTGCAATGATGCTAGTAGAGCATTGCTATTCGTCTACCCAAAATCTTTGCTCGCAGTTTTCCTCCGAATTTCTATTTATTAATAAACGATCTTCACACCTATGCGCCTAATTACTAATTATGGGAGGAGCAATTTACTGGGAATCCTTCCCCGCAAACTCACATTGACATTAATAAAGTACTCGTGCATTTTTCAGTGAAATTGGTCGTTACATACATTTATCGAGAGAGAGCCGTCTTATAAATAATCGATTTGGATGCATATGACTTCATGCAAAATTAAATCGATAATTGAAAATCGGTGCTTCACTACTTGTGATATGAGTATGCTAACCAATAACGAGGTTGGCATAATGTTTCGGCCGCTGTTCCTTAACTATTTAGTATATCGGCAGCGGGACCACATACATGCCAATGATGCATTCCTCTGATATAATATATATCTACAGTAATATCATATTTTAGTACAGAGTGCATTAGTAACTATTTATAAAATATTAGATCAATTCATTTTAGAATGTTGCTATAAAATTCAAATTTATTGTTCAAAATTTAAACTTACAAAAATTTGCTTCAACGGAACATATAATTAATAGAAGCTTATTGCTAGAACGTCAGTGAAGACTATCAATTTTAAGAAATGGTTAGGGTTGATGTGCTATCAAGATGGTTTTCATTGTTGATTAAATTTCGATGGACTTTGTTCCATTCATACTTTATAATGATAATGCTAAAAGCACACTATTGCCCTTGTTACATCCTATATGTAAGAATATGTAATATGCATTTGACACTTTAGAAAACAGTAAATTCTATGCATTTCAAAAACATCTGCATGTGGTTTAACCACAAAACCCGTTTTAATCTTTAAAAAAGCAAAATCAGTAGTAATATTAAAGGTGACCACCTGGTAGCAATGGTCCTTTACTACAGTAATGCATGTTCCTTGCCAGATTTAATTAAATTTTGAATATTTTTAGCTAATATTATTTAATAAATCTTGATTTTTTACTCTTTGATTAGGAGAAAAATAGTTTAAATTTTATGAGTCCGATTAAATTATTAGTCTCTGTTGTTGCATTATATATTGCCTGTTAGCTTTTATTTGGTTGGTCTGTTCCACATGTATGTACATCCCACACAAGTGCACTTCTTCTTACCATTCATGGTTGTTCGGTACTCATACCTGACAAAGTTACCCGGCACGACTGGTCTACATGCTTTTAAATTGCAATCCTTCTTTGATCGCACCTCAAATTCATCTCCTTCGCAATTCATGCGAGTGAGATCCTTTTTACTTAATGTTGAAGGCCTCGTCTTCTGATGACGCTGTTTTGGAATATGATATTCTGGAATCATTGGTTGATGATATAATCCGATTTGTGGCTGGTAATGCGGCATCGGACCATGGTTCATTAATGGACCGTGCATTGGCGGACCTTCATGAAATCTGTCATACGGCAGCGCGTTGCATAAAAATATAAACACTGCCAATGTTGAAAAAATCATTTTAAGAGACATCATTCTTCTGAGTCAAAATCTTCAATTTTTCGTTACTAATAAAAAAACAAACGAAATTTTAAATGTCTATATATGTACAACAATATTTAACATAAATATAGCAACTGAAATTGCACCACTGAAAATGTTTATTATCAAAATTTATTGAGAGATACTACAATTTCGTTTTGTGAGATGGAACCTAGCTTTTCTAGTTTCCTTTTAAAAAGATATAATATAATTAAGATTTTCGAAAAGCTATAATAAAACGGGAAGGAATATCGGACTTTTATTTTATTCGTAATTACGAAAATCAGGTCGATATTTCTGATGCGTTTTAAAGGAAATATCATCAGTCAGCAAATCAATCGTCAGGAAATTGACAGGTGCATCTGTCGATTGAGCGTACTGGTCAATAGAAAATAGAAACGGAAGCAGTCTTTCCTAATCCGTCAATTAGTATAGAAAAGTTATACATGTTTATTCAAAATATGCCAATCAATATTTCAATTTCTAAAATATTGGTAGTACACTTTAGTCCCTTTATTACAGTAAGGCATTTACGCCATGGACTCTGCTGACTAATATTTTTATATACTTATAGATTTTGTGGATTCAATTGTATACTAATCAAAATATAGTTGATATTATGTTTATCACTTTTGATCATAATATTTCAGTATCTACACCTTGTGCTCTTGCAGCTTGTGTATACACAAAATAAATAAAAAATTACAATTTAAAATGAAATTTTAAATTTCTTGCCAGCACAATGACGGATGCGAATTGGCAAAGCTCTTCGTAATTAAATGTTTTGAATGTTTATCAATTCCATCTTGTTTTTACGCGTTAGAAAGCTTGATAGATGCTTATGAATGCTCGATTTTTTAAATGGTGGATGGTGATGTAGATTATTTAATAATTCACTAGATTTATAACATATATTTATCGAGTTAATTTTTATGCTACAAATGTACAACGTAATCATTTAGAGGAAACTAACATGCTGAATCGGAATGAGAAATGCTGCGTGGAAATATTTGTGAATGGTTTTAGGGTCAAACCCAGCCAAAAAAACGTTAAAAACGTTTAAGATTTTATTATCAATATTTCTTCCACCAATTGTGGACATCGTCAGGATAAATCGTAAGAATTTATAATAACCGAGACCGTTTTTAACGTCACAAAATAATTTAAAATAATTACAAAATATTACAATTTTATATTTTAAACCTAATTGACGTTAAAAATAGTTTTAGTTATTATAAATTCTTACAATTTATCCTGACGATGTCCACAATTATTGGAAGAAATATTAATAATAAAATCTTAAACGTTTTTAACGTTTTTTGGCTGGGTTTGGCCCTAAAACCATTCACAAATATGTTGGATTTATTATCTCTATTCTATTAATTAGTATAATTTTAAATTCAAGTCACAGCATGCCCAAGTCGAATCCAAGTCATTATGGGCTAAAGTCGAATCTAAGCCCCATAGTGACTTACATTCGAAACAATATAAATTAGTATATCAAATTTAATTAATATATTGGAGATTATGCTATGACAGATTCTTGTTTGATTTCAACACATCACTTTTTATTGTAATTACTTCATTATACATACAAGAATTTATATTCCAGGATTTAAAGTGTGGTTATGTTAAGTTATATTTATTCACTGTCAGTGAATAAATTAAATATTAATTTAATACACAAATACTTGTAATCAAATAAGAACTTGCAGATTCAGACCTTTATTATCTTTAACGTTTACTTGTATATCAGAAATTGTTAAATGTATCGTGTACAAAATCATTTTTCACTCGTTATTAAATAATTAATAACCGAACATTATATTGTAATGTTACAATATTGTAATATTAATTACAATATTAATGTTACAATATCATAATATTGATTATATTAGTACTATTTAATTAATTATTATTTTATCTAAAGTGAATTTGTCTTTAACACCAATTGTGAGTTTTTAATCACATACGCTAGTAAAAATTATTGACACGGGTTTCTGAGAGTACACAATCTTGATTGTTAAATCAAAATTAAGAAACAACGTATGCTCTTGTTATACTATTTCCTAAAGCGCAAAAAATTGAGGATTTTTTAATTAAAAAATATTCAGAAGTTAATTTAATATTTCGGTTATTTCTATTATTTCATCATTAGGTATTTAATGTGTGCATCAGGTATTACAATATGCTTCTGTCATATTCACTAAAACATATTGAGGCTAGAAATTTAATATTTATAGCATAAGTTTAAATATTGAAGCTTAAAATTTAATATTGAAGTCCATAAAAATCAATACATGAAGTTTAAAATCACTAGTTAAGCTTTAAATTTAACAGATGGAGCTTTAATTTAATTTCAAATTGTAATTCAATATACGAAGCTTAAAATACAATATTGAATATTACAATTTTATATTTTAAACCTAAATGAAGTATTAAAGCTTAACATTAAATACCTGATACTTAAAATTTTATGTTGCAACTTAACATTCAATACATAGAGCTTAAAATTTAATACCTGATCATAATTGAAAACATAATTGCATATATCATAATATCTGTATAAATCATATATATGATATATTCCATTTATCATATATGTATTGTTGTATAAGTTTACGAGGCTGGTTAAACTGCTTGGCAGAATCCATTGAGCAGATACAGTTTATATTTTTAAATAATATAAAACTGGTTGGAAAAGAATATTAAATTTATTCAATAGTTTCGGCTTATACCTTTATCATAAACAATAAGAAATTCAAATCAGTTCAAAACTAGCAATCAGTTGATTGCTAATACAAAACTAGCAATCAAATGTTAGCTTGATATACCTGTATAGTCATTGTTGCTATTGAAATTTTGATGACTATTTTTATTCTGCTCACTACTTAAATCCTATCTATACGCTAATAGCAGTACGCTACATTTCAGTATCGGTAGACCTCATCAGCTACTGATCCAATATCTACGTTTCACGTTTCGGTCATTTTTTATTGCCAATTAGATTTAATGAAAAACTTTCAAATCAAAAATCACCTCGTTCGATTATAGCTAACATCTTCAAGTATAACTAAAGGCACCAATATATGTAAGCCATGTCAAAGATCACGCTGCAAAATTTGTGTACAATACCTACGTTTCACGTTTCGGTCCTTTTAATGTTGGCTGATGATCACTCGACTTGTCTGAATTATTGGCATTTAGATTTAATAAAATACTTTCGTCTTACATTTTACAAATTTAATTGAAATTATTTATGATTTCAAATTTAATCAGCTTTGATAGGGGAATGTGCGACCTTCCTCTATTAATGTATATTAACTTACATTTGGGTATACCTAACAGGTATATCAACTTAAAATTATGCAAATTTTCGACATAGAATTAATGTCATTATAAAGCATCTAGAAAAAAACAAAATTCAGCATAAAACACAGTATATGGTAGCTCAGGCCCCAAGTTGCCAATCCTGTAGTCGCCAACCAAGCAAATCGATACCACCAAGTCACATGTTGTGTACCAATTCACATGTAATGAAGCTGGGTGAGCGCCGGCCAACCAAAATACATTAGTTACACAACCCAGACATTCGATAATCGATTAATACAACACAAATACAAAGGCGCCATCAAACAACACATAGAAGAGGAACACGGTAGGATTCCAACAACACAGTTCATCCATGCAAATACAAAGACATTAAAACACGATAATTCAGTCAACAACCTTCGAATCTTCGAATCGTGGCTGATTAAGAAAGAAAATCTTACCATAAATCGGAAAGATGAAAGGTTCGTTCGAACTCTTCAAAATTTTTGAATGGCATTACAATCTTTGAATGGCATTACAATCATACTGTGCTTTATGCTATATTTTATTGTTTTTTTCTAGATGCTTGATAATGGCATTAGTTCTATGTCGAAAATTTAAATAAATACAATCTTTTATATATGTAAATGGATATCGTTCCATGTATTAAACTTAAAATTAGGAAATAAACTATAGATGACTAGTTTGAAAATAGCAATTAATTGCGAAAATAGGTAGGGATTTTCAAATTGAAGATGGTACCTTCCCTAACAAAGCTGATTTAATTTGAAATCAGCAACGATTTAAATCGAATTTTCAAAATGTAAGATGAAAATATTTCATTAAATCTAAATGCCAATAATGCAGACTAGTCGAGTGATCGTCATCCAACATTAAAAAGAACGTAACGTGAAACGTAGGTATTGGGTCAGTAGCTGATGAAATCCACCAATATTGAAATGTAGCTTACTGCTGTTGGGGGTATAGATTGGATTAAAGTAGCGTGCAGAATAAAAAATATTCATCAAAATTTAAATAGTAAAAATGAATGCACATATATATCAACTTAAAATGAAGTATAAAATATTAGGCAGCAAATACGCAACTTAAACAGTAAGGAAAAAAGAGGAAAATAATTACAATGACACCTAATGACTGATTACGGACTTAATAAGGGAACCTTGACGTGAGAATGGATAAAGTACATATTCTAAAATATTTCGAAAATGTTATCTTTAGAATTCTTTCGTAACAGTGCGGTGTAAAACGAACTGATTTGTATTTCTTATAATGTATATTAGAATAAAGGTATAGACCGAAACTAGTCAATAAATATTATATTCTTTTCCAACCAGTTATATATTGCATATATCATAACTGCATATATACCCAATTGAAATATCAAACTAATTTTTAAATATTTTGTTTAAAAATTCTATCACTTTTTTCCTTCAGTAATTTCGTGGATGGTACCAATTTTTCTGGATATATATATATATATATATATATATATATATATATATATATATATATATATATATATATATATATATATATATATAATAATTCAATAATCGAAGTTTTAATAATCGGCTAAAGGATTAAATAACCCTCGCACGTAATAAATTACAGTTATAGCAAACAATAGAAAAATTACCTGTCCTCTTTCTTGAACCGATATAGGAGTTGGAAATATTAAAGCACTTTTCGTTAGATCGATGCTTATATATCTTAACTTCATATCAATAATGCTCGCTGTCTCCACTCGTTGATATTTTTGTAAAAGCTGATGCCTTTAAAATTTATATACTTGATAACTTATAATTATCGTGTATTTTATCCATGTCTGAATTGCAAATAACTCTTTGCAATGCCGATTGAAAAAATATAATGGTTGGTTTAGCGATAAAATAAATCAAAAACAACAGCAAAGATCAAGAAATTGACGTAATTTATGTTAATTATACTATATTTGCTGCACAATGTTTCAGAAAAATATGAAATTACTCTATCTAAATTTACTTCCATTCTCAATAGTAAATGTTTCAAAGATTTTCTGGAATTGCGTGGTACCAAAATAAAATTTAAAAATTAATATTCAAGGTCGCATGTCTTTGTACTCCAACATATATTTAATTTAAGACTGCCATTTGAAAATATTATTGTGAATGACGAAAGCTACTAAGCGTCGTATTGCTGCTTTAAATGTTAATTGCTATACGAACGACCCCGTATTTGTCGAAATACAAAAGCTATAGATGTTTAAAAATAAAAAATTGAATATAATTTTATTAATCAAATTAAATAAAACGCAAATATAAAAATCACACATCATTTGTTAATTATTAAAGGATACTCGAATAAATTTTCTTTAAACCCATATTTCATTTACGCTAGTAGTCTTATTAACAAAAATTTCGAAATTTTTTATTCAAGCCATCGTAAATTGTACATTTTTTGAAAAATGTACATAGATCATAATATTTCAAAGTTTAAATATTGCCATTAGCATAAATGCATGTAGCAATTGTTCCTTGTGATGTAATTACAATCAACAGATAAATTAAATGGTAAATTATCAACGAAATTAATTAAAATTATAAAATAAATAATTTTAATTGTTTAATAATATATTGGAAATTATATTTCGTTACAAAACTATATTTTTAATCAAACCAAAAGACAATATATCATGTTATTATATTGCTCAAATCCATTTTCAGCCGTAGATATGCATTTTTTTAAAGAAACTTTCCCGTTTTGTTAAGTAAATAATGCGAAATTTGATAATATTGATTCGTTTGATTATAGCATTAAGACTTTAAGACTAATCTTTAAGGATTAGTTATGATATGAAAAAAGTTTAGTGTTCTCTTGATTATATTTATTTTGTTGAGGCATAGTTCTCGTTGGTTTTAGTTAAAATATGTGAGAATACTGATCGGTCAATAACTGCTGTTATATATGGCAGAGTAACGCCATACAAGCTTAATGCAAATGTAAACAGCACTAGAATTCGTCCAATTACATTGTACTGCATTGAGTACTGGTCTGCGATAAAAGAACGAAACAATAAACTCGGCTTCATGGAAATCTATATGCTGTAATGGATATTAAAGGACAGCACTCGACCGTGAACGCATCGAATTCCTCCAGAAAGATTTCCAGTCGCGCTCATTCAAAATAAGCTATGAGATGCAATGCTGGGTTGATTCAGATATATTAGATGAGCAAATTTATTTATTATAACTGTTGTGGGGTTATCGTGATGCTAATCGTGGACGATTCCGCTGATGACTTTAACAAAGGTGATTAAATATCATAAGCTAAATAGCGGATTTGGTGATACCGAGTATTTCGGAGAACATTATGGCAAACAGAGAAGTTTGGGCATATGCCGTCAAACAGACTATGTAACTAAGCTTAACAGATGATGAAAGAAAAAAGGAGGTCATATGCTGAAATTTAGTGTGTATTTAGCCCGACTGCTGTTTTGGTTTATGTAACAGAAATTAAGCCGGATATCATGAAGATTTTCCTTCTAATATTGCATATTATTATATTATTTACAATTCTATGTGTAGAACTGAATATTTTATGGTTATACTATATCAACAACACTGTAAACTATAACATTAGAATCTTTATATTATGTCAAATAAAAACTATAATTGCTTTATAATTAATAAAATGAATGTTTAAGATTAAGACATTTTACGATTACCACAGCAATTTTGTGTCAAATATTTACCCCAGAATGTGTGCTGATCCTTGAATTTGATATGTAGAATGTTGCTAATAATTTAGTGTGATTCTTAATATGTATAATATTATATCTGTCATTCTTTCGCACGATTTAATACTATTTAAATGTGAGAAAGTGGGCACTAATTGGTAACTATCAAATTTTGACATACTTTAAAATATGTTTTCAACACTTAAGTGTAATATAATTTGAAATATGTGGAATGGAAAATTGCTGGGTGGATATAACAATTATATATAATGACTAATATTTAGAATATCGTTTTGAAATAAAACTAAATTTTCACACCTCATTGAACATATGGCTGAAATTAAACGAGAATGAAATGTAATTTAAGTAATTAGTTTTGTTCATAAATTTTTTTAAAAAATTTAACCAGAGGAAATATGTCATTAGTGGTTCCACTGCTATGTTGGGTCGAAACATAGTTGCCGAAATCTGATAACATAGCAGGCCCTCATGATGACCTCTAATCCTTATAGTGATACATTGTATACTATTTATTAATCAATACATAAAGATTGATTTATATTTTTAATTAAAATTTTAACTTTATAGAAATAAATTATATAAAATCTTATATAACAATTATTTATTATTTATTATTTATTTTTATTAACTATTATATTTTAATTCAAAAATTATATAAAATATGTAGATTTAGTTAGCTGATCCGATTCCTTATACAACTCTAATGATTACATCATCATCTAATTTCATCAATCTCTTACTTTAACAATTTGAACAACGTGCAATCAGCTAAAATGAGTTGAATGTCAACAGTGAATTAGCAGATTAGTCGAAACATCAAAACTAACTGCAGCAAAGCAATACAACAATATTTATGACCTTATGCTTTATTCAGAGTTGTGGACATTAACTGAAATAATGAAAGCCGATATTAAGTAATTATCAAGCGAGAAAGTGTGCTTTTGTATTACACCAACTATGAGAATAACTATTGTGTTTGCTGTCCTTTAATATACCTATAATTTACGATTGTTTAATTGTGCATATTTAAAAGATCTAAAGCTGATACAAGTAAGTTTTGTACTTGAGAGCTTAGATCAATGAGAAACATTTAGATAATAAGCGTTTAAATATATATAATAAAAAATAAATTTAAAAACGTCATTACTTTATTTTTTTTATCAAAATTAATATCTTTTACGTTTTACATTAAGCTATACAATGTAACTTAATATTTTTCGGAAATAGGTTTAGAAAATTATATTCGACAAGAATTATATTCTACATAATATAATTATTTCAAATGCCATAAATATTCATTTTGCTTAGATTTATATATTGAAAAACAAACAATCAACTTCATTGAAAAGTAAAATTCTAAATTTTCCTCACTATCACTGTTGACATCTTTATAGAACATGCCTCGTTAGAACAATCATTTTTGCAAAGAAATTTTTCTGACGATAACGATAGTTGGCGATGAAAATTAAAAATTAAATTTTAAAAAAGTTGATTCTTTGTTTCACAATATATTTTAAATGCAGCGTGAAAGCACAATATTTTTATAGATTAAAAAGCGAAATGAAAAAAAGATATGTGAAAAACAAACGTTGGATTTTGCGAAATGATGCTTCCTGAAAATGCATTATAAAACTGTTTTGTAGAAGGTCAGCCAAATATAAAAAACTATCTTATCTTAAATATAGTTAACGTAAGGACTGTCGCACACTACTAGCCTCAGTGTAAACATATCAATATTTAATTCTGTAATGCTTTCAAAGTAATCAAATTCAAAGCCGGACACGTTTATACTATGTTTTGAGTAACCACTTTATTTTAAAGATTTTAAATTTATAATGTTTAGTCCGCGCTTTGTTTTAGCTATAAAAAGTAATATGTATAAAAGTCTTTACATCTTTCGATATATTGATCGGTAAAATATCTGAAGAATTGTTTAAGCAAATTTGTTAACGATTACCAGCTAAACGTTATATCAATTAAAACAATTCGAAAAGATTACGACTAGTAATATTTTAACTTAAGGAAGATTAAGGCTGCCAACTAAGATAATCTAAGTCATTATATAACTTAGTAGCTCATTATCTGCATGATTAAATAAGATTATAAATTATTGGTGTTGTATTTCTAGATTAATCACAATTAGTGATTTTACTGTTATATGATATAGTCGTTAAAAATGTTAATGATTCACTGTAGCTAAGTTTTTAAATTAATTATTAATATTTAAATATGAATTAAAAGCATTAATGATTTATTAAAAAGAAATAATTCCCTTGTTCACGTGTAATATTGATTTTCTCAATATGCATATAATGTGGAATTTTGATGAAAATCTAAAGCCACGCCAGAATATAAAATTTGAGTAAAAGCATTCTTAATATTCACGAATGTGGAAATATAAGAAAAGCATTCTAGCATATTACCAGTCTTATACACTCAATTAATTTGATGCAGTCGATTGTTAAATAAACTTTAGTTTTTATAAATTGATCATTATCTTTTGTAAATAAAGATAATAATTCCAGATAATAAATACAACTGAAATAAAACTAAAATTAAATATAGGTCAGTGAAAAATTATAAATGGACATTAAATAAAGTTATTTTTATTTTTGCATAAACACACGCATAATTTGAAGGGATTAATAGTGATTAACAGAATGCTAATTCATAGTGTATTGACATTATTCCTAACAAACGTGTCGTATAGAAGACGTTTCGAATTCTTTAGCAATAAAAAAAGTTCCAATGTATTTTATTAGACACAAGATACGCTTCATTATACCTAAACTTTAGTGGTTTAATCTATAAAACTTGTTTTTGTTAATCACAATTATCTATACAAACAATAGCTCATATTGATAACTCATAAACAACAGCTCATATTGTGAACAGGCTCATATTGAGCCTGTTCACAGCTTTAGTGTGATAAAAACTGTTCAGTTATGAATTTCAAATTCTGCTGATAACTTGAGCACATACTGTTTATAAATGCAAAAATTAATGCGTATAGCACAATAAAACGCAACGTTAGTAAATGTCGAGTTTCTCTATCGAATAAAGTGTATACCTTTCGAGTTTACCCACCAGGGCTGGCTTAATGTGTCATTACGCATAATACGACTTTGAGGAGACAGTAAATGTTTCTAACTCGTTTCTCTAAAGGAAAAGAAAGCGTTGTCTCATTCTATATATATAAGTGACGATAAATCGCATGAGGTTACCCAGGAAATAAGTAGTAATAATAATATATATATTTGACTACACGCGAACGATGTGCCGTATGCGTGTAGTTTTTAATCGACACGGTAACTCTTCAACCAGATATTATTGTTAACTTGTGATAAGTATTCATGCGTGTTCGCAACACACAGATCATATCTGGACTACTTTAGAAGGAGGAATGCATCAATTGTCAGCATTCACGAAACTCTGTATGACTTCTTTTTGCATTTCTATATAAAATCTGTATGCTGTGAAATTCTTCGAAAATCGGTATTGTAACAATATTTATAGTTTTTTTGGCTTTGAATATATTATTTGTCCGTTATGTACCGTGCCCTAGCGCTGCTGGACATGTATTACCATTATATGATGATGTATATACCGATTTAACCTGTATGCAATTTACATGATCAATTATTATCAGATACTTTTTTGAAGCTAAGTTTTCAAAACTTGTGTTTACCAGCAACAAAATAAAAGCATCAACTTGATTAAATGCATACAGCTAATACGTATCTAAATTAATGTAAAATATGCAGCCCACTCGTCGCTGTGTTAACGACATAGGTCTTACAACTCTTTCTATCACCGGCAATAATGTAGACCTCGTTCTGTTAGGGACAATATTAATGTATCTCTTGAAAATATATTCTAAACTAAAACTGCCATTTTTGATAGGCTTTGTGGTTTTGTATTTAATGTGCGATATTTAGATACTTCCATATATATTTTGATACTTGAGCATTTACAACTAGGGGTACTGGAAATTTTAGTTTATATGAACGGTATAGGCACAACTATGATTCCATAAATAATGTTTCTGAAAAATATTTGCAAGCGAATACACATTGTATAGTGTAGAAAATAAATTCAAGATTTAAGCAAAATATTTTTAAGAGTTTTACATAATATTTGATTTTAAGTTTGGATGTATTTATTAAGAGGGAAACGACATTTTTATTTTCAAATTTACAATGGATTTGTACATTTTTTATAACTGAATAAGTCTTATTTGAAAAGCCGAAACGATTTTTGAATAAATTTTAATATTCCTTAGCTTTTATTATTTAAAAATACTTAGATATATTAAATTTTAAGGCAAAATAAGATTTCCTCTCCGCATACTCTGTCGATAATTTTTGAATTCTCTAAATACAAATATTGCAGATTATTCAAATACTAAAATATAGCAGGTAAACAATATATTACATTAAATATAGAATTACAGAATCATAAAAATAATAATTAAATAATAATTAAAAACAGAATCATAAAACATATCGTAAAATTCAAAATTCAGTATCTTTGATAATCACTGCTTTACTTTAGATAAATCATGGCAATTTCAATTTAGTTTTGAGCTTGGTCGCCTCATAAATGTATTTAAATAACAACGATATAAAAAATGTCGTCAAGATCAGAAAACATTATTGGATTCAATTAACTGTATAAGTTGTTAGATAAAGGATTTAAGAACGGGTTTAATGGATTGTATACTTGGTTGTACTACACAGTCACATACTCAATACTGTAATATAAAAATTAAAAAAGAGAAAATAATGATTGCATGCAAGTTTGATGATTGGAAGAAATATGAACATTTTATGTAATTAAAAATAATTTAGTTGATAACTTTTTATAACCTTCGCCATCATTTTGAGCATACCAAAATTAGGTGATCTAATAATAAACACAAAATTACTTGTTAGAAAATTATGACATTTATGCACAAATTACAAGTTTACTTTTCGCATTTTCCATGAAAAAATGTAATGAACATTTTCAAGTAATTGCTAGTTTACATTTACTTATTATTTATATGAATAATATAAATGAAAGGTAGCTAAATTTAGAACGTATTTTTAAGAAAAAGCATTATACGTGCATCTGGCGAATGTATACACAACCGTTAGACATAACCAATTAAGTTAAGGATAAATCAACACAAACAGAATCTTCAACAATTTCTTGAAACGTCTTATAACACCATCACGGCCTAAGGTCTAGAAGAATCTGAGCCCCCCCGGCCGTCCAGCGTGCTGCATTTCGCCTGAACCATTCAGGATCGCACACACCGCTAAGAGTTCAATCGAGGCGGACTATGCTCGGTAATCGCACGATAAGGAGCTTGAGAAACCTTCGTATTTGCTCTGGGGGACGTCCTATTGAAAAAAAAGACTAATCACGAGATAGCCCAAGTACCACAAGGCGCACTTGAGCCAGTTTAGGGCCCACATAGCTCTCTTCAGAATACGTTTGAGTCTATCCATGTCAGCTTTCGCTGACTAGTTCACCGTAATGGTAAACCCCAGGTATTTTACTCGACTAGTAACGTCAGGGAGTGGTTGATTAGTGAATATGAAAGATAGAGCTGAGAGTGTTATTCTCTTTAATTCTTTCTTTGTCGCAGTAGCGCCATGAAAAACAACCACCTGCGATTTGAAGGAGTTTAAAATAAGATTGGATATGGGTAATTGATCTTTTAATCTTAAAAAGAAACAGCTGATGTCAGAGATTACATATATGCACCTGCGTCCAGAGAACAGAGATGTGGTATCATCAGCGTATACCACTAGATGTTGGTCGCATTTGAATTTCCTAAAGAGTATGATAGAAGCACCAAGATATAAGATAGGAGAAAGTGGGGAACCTTTAGGCACACTCGTAATAGGGTAGTGCTAACGCGCATCAGGGTCGTCGTGAAGTCGAGTAAAAGACTTGACTTCACAAGTCTTCACGAGTTGGAGTGGGATTGTATATTCGACTTCTTTAGGTATTCGCAAGAAATGCGGTAGCTTGCGATGAGAGGTAGGAATTAAATTCGGTCAAACTATCATTACCGATTCTAGGGAAGAGTGTGATAGCTGCCTGAAAGAAAGCCAATATGATTAGAAAGAGAAAATTCCTTCTAAGCAACTTATCCTCTGCCATCCGCCAACGACTTAGGTCACGAGAGGTGGTCGGTTTTTGGCGCTACTGCCCAGTACAGATGGCTTTCAACAACCACATCTTATGAAGCAGTAATATGTCGAGGAGATAATTAGTTGTTAAGCAATGAAAGGCGGGGGACGGTGGTTTATGAATAAGGTAGTCGTTCCTTGCTCTGCGGAGTGCTGCACTAATCCAACGACCAGTTCTGTCGTTGAAGTCACCAAGTACCATGTCATAACCGCTATCTATAATCATATCCAGGAGGTCACTGTTCATGTGAATCTCACCTGAACGGATGTAGACATTGGCTAGACTTAGGTGCTTACCGTGCTTGCAGAGTGAAACTACTAAACAAGACAGGGCTGGACAATAATAGTTGAGTAGAAGATAAGATCTTAAGGATCAATTAACTAAGGTTAAAAGACCTTGAGATGAAGAGTAGTTAGGATTGATTATGCACGGAGTAAAGTGTGTGTAAATGTGCTTGAGGATGAATCGAATAATGTCCTTGGGTAGACGGATAGATTGCGTCTCCTGAAAGACTATAACATCTGCATCTCAACCAGATAGAAGGCTAAGTGCGAAATCACCTCCCAAATTCCAATGAAGGATATTCAGTGAAAAAGGCTCTTGACCACTTTGCATTGTGTTGCGTCACCTGTAGTGGGATGCCTACCTCCTAGGATGAACCAGAGAGAGGAAGTTGCCCTTCTCAGTCTTAGCCTTACCAGGAGAACGCACTTGCCCACCGTCATTATCTTCATCTCCCCCCTAGAGGCCAACAACTCCCAACAGATATCATCTTTCTTTGCCAACTTCAAGGAAGCCAGCCTGTTTCGAAGCGGATCTCTTCTTAGAACGGGGAGCTTTATTCGAAGAGATAATAATAGTCGATGGAGAAGAGCGGGACTCATCGAATTTCCCTATCAGATGATTAGTTAACCCTCGATTCTCGTCCTTGTACCCATGTAATCTAGCGTCTACAAGTTTGATATTATCGGTGTCCGTCATACCGGAATCGGTTAAATTGGACAAGCAAGTACCGGCAAAGTGGGCCAATCTGGCCTATGTCCCACAATGCCTTAACTTGTATTCTTTGAAGATAGGGCATCTTTTAACTAGCCGGGTGTTGTCCACCGCAATTGTAGCATTGAGGGGGGAGCACATTTCCCATCATGGACGTCAGAAGAGCTGCAAACCCCACACGTACGGGGCTTAGTGCAGTTCGAGGACCAGTGCCCCAAAAGGTGGCACCAATTGTAATGGGGGGTAACACCATTAAGTTGTCAGCGTCTATAGGAGTAAAATAAAGATTGTACCCCAAAAAGGGGTTACTTTTACTTTTAGCAAGGCATTCCACCTTGTCGACTGCGGTAGAACAAAATGCTACTAGTATAGGCTGGCCTTTCATGCCCAAGATGGGGCGAATATTGTGAATTTTGTACTCAGATGAGAGGGCTCCTAAATCCTAATCCGTTGCGAAGGGGTGAAAGTTATTTATTTTTAGAGTATCCTGAGTAGGTCTGTAGGTAGTCGATCTAAATTCTTTTAGATCCATGTCAATGAATTCTAGGTACGCTGCTGCCAGATACGGAGAGCTGAACGAAATCCGGATTTTAGAGTCTTAGTATTTTATTGAATCGAATAGAATTCTCTTCTTATAAATGCTTGTAAATTCCCTTAGGAATATATTGAAGAGATTAATACGTTCGAATGGTTGACGAAGTCTGATTATTGCCAGGTTAACCTATTTAGACACAGAAGGGTGTTCTCACTCTGTGCTTGAGGTCAAAAAATTAGAAGAATTAGCACTTACTCTTTTTGCTTTTGCTGGAAAATTGGTTTTACGAGAAATTTTTGATCCTCCGACCATACTAATACTGCATATTTTGCTTTTTAATAATAATGATTTTCTTATAAATAATACAAGGGTTAATAGTAGTCACATGACAATTAAGAAGACAAAAACACAGCAGAAAAAAACTGTATGATCAGTCAGTAGAGTCCTCACTCTTCATGGCCTCAGATCCAATGGAATCTGAGCCTTCCAACCAATCCAACACATCGCTTTACGATTCAACCACCCGGGGTCTTTCACCCCCCCCCGAAGAGTTCAATCGAGGCGGACTTTGCTGTGTAAACGAGAGACGATCAGCTTAAGAAACCTTAGCCTTTGCTCTGGGGGACGTCCTCTAGAAAGAAAAGACTAATCCCGAGATAGCCCATTTAACCCAGAGGCGCACTTGGGTTTTCTATTTCAAGGACATATGCTGGGCTCGTTTCAGGGCCCACCTAGCTCTCTTCAGGATACGTTTAAGTATATCCATGTCAGCCTTCGCCGACCACTTCACCGTAATGTTGAACCCCATGTATTTTACTCGAATCGTGAAGTCGAGTAAAAGACTTGACTTCACAAGTCTTCACGAGTTGGTGTGGGATTGTATATTCGACTTCTTTAGGTATTCGCAAGAAATGCGGTAGCTTGCGATGAGAGGTAGGAATTAAATTCGGTCAAACTATCATTACCGATTCTGGGGAAGAGTGGGATAGCTGCCTTAAATAAAGCCAATATGATTAGATCAAAGAGAAACTTCCTTCTAAGCAACTTATCTTCTGCTATCCGCCAACGACTTAGGTCACGAGAGGTAGTCGGTATTTGGCGCTACTGCCCAGTACATATGGCTTTCAACAATCACATCTTATGAAGCAGTAATATGTCGAGGAGATAATTAGTTGTTAAGCAATGAAAGGTGGGGAACGGTGGTTTATGAATAAGGTAGTCGTTCCTTGCTCTGCGGAGTGCTGCATTAATCCAACGACCAGTTCTGTCGTTGAAGTCACCAAGTATCATGTCATAACCGCTATCTATAATCATATCCAGGAGGTCACTGTTCATGTGAATCTCACCTGGACGGATTTAGACATTGGCTAGACTGAGGTGTTTACCGTGCTTACAGAGTGAAACTATTAAACAAGACAGGACTGGACAATAATAGTTGAGTAGAAGATACGATCTTAAGTAGCATTTGACCAGGGTTTTAAGACCTTGAGATGAATAGGAGTGAGGCGGGGTTATGGACGGAGTATAGTGGGAACAAATTTGCTTAGGAATGAATCGAGTAATGTGGTGGGGATACGGATAAACTGCGTCTCCTGAAGGACTATGACATCTGCATCTCTACCGGATAGAAGTCTAAGGGCAGAAGCTACTCTCGAATTCTACTGAAAAATATTCAGTGAAAAAGGCTCATGAGTACTCTGCATTGCGTTAGATTAGCTGGGTGGGATTGCCTTGACCTAGACGGAGGTAGGGGCGGAAATGTTGTTCTCTCCTCCACTAGCGCCGTTCAGAGTAGGCACTTGCCCACGGGCTTTATCTTTATTTCCCAGGGAGGCTTTTTTCTGTTTATTCATCTTTCCGACTTTAATAGGGGGAATAATGTGGACTGACGCTTCCCTTTTCTTTGATTCCGGTACTGATTGATTGGATATTTCCGTAGGTGTGAGAAGTGAGGATAATAGATTAGAAATCAAACAATTCATTTAGCTGAGAATACTCCTCTTGTTGGAATCTAGTAACCGAATAATGTCCTTATCCGTAATCCTTGAAGCTGTAACGTAGGCTGAATCAGTATACGGCTTTGCAAAATTGGAAGCTTGGCCCATGTAAGTTCTTCTATAGCTTTTGAAATAATTACACTTCCTGGACCATGCTGGATGATCACATTTACAATTCGAGCAGAAATGGGAGCCTCGCATCTCGCCCCCTTTAGAAGGCTTACATAGGGGTCGGAGCTACAGACTCCACAAATTTTGGGGTAGTGCATGTAGACCCCCAATGCCCCACTGATGACATGCATTGCACGTTATGTTATCTTCTTCTAAGAAGAAGATAACATGACGGATTCAACAGAGCAAAAGGCAATCGGTTAATCATGGCCAGCCTTACTTTTCATCACACGAACTAACGATAGTTTGTATAGTGTTTACAGTAAGTTCAAATCCTCCATCTCTAAGTGAGGAAGGAAATTAGTTATTTTAATATAATCCTTGATAGGCTTATATTCCAACTTACCTAAATGTGTAAGATTCTTCTCAAAACAATTACTGTATTCGTTTGCTAGATCGGTAGTTGTGAAAGAAATCTTTATACTAGATTCGTGCATACGAACAGGGTTGAACAAAATACGGTTATTATGATCATTTACGAAGATACGAAGGAAGATATTGAAAAGATTATGTCTAGCAATAGGCTGTTTTAAAGTAATAATCACCAAGTTTTTTTGTTTGGGGGTGGGCGGAACTACCCCCGCATCCTGTTTAGAATTTGACAACAAAGCGCTTACCTCCTGGTCTGTTACAGCAGCAGAGCAGTTAAAACTCTTACCAAAATCCGCCTTTTCCATTCAGCTTTTGCTTAAAAGATTGATATCTTTTGATACTAATAAATAAAGACTTTCTTAACTACACAAAAAAAGAAAAAGAAACATGCAATAAACCAGATTAGACACAACAATAGAAAGTCAGTAGCTCTTCAGTCTTCTAACTCTTTTCTTCTTCTATGGCCTCAGGTCCAGGGGGATCTGAGCCCCCAACCGATCCAACACGCCGCCTTCCGACTGAACCACCCGGGGTCTTTCACCCCCGAAGAATCCAATCGGCGCGGACTATGCTGGGTAAACGAGAGACGAGGAGCTCAAGAAACCTTAGCCTTTGCTCTGGGGGACGTCCTCTTGAAAAGAAGACAAGTCCCGAGATAGCCCAGGTACCCCAAAGGCGCACCTGGGTTTTCCCTTTCAATAACAGATGCTGAGCCCGTTTCAGGGCCCACCTAGCTTTCTTCAGGATACGTTTGAGTCTATCCAGGTCAGCTTTCGCCGACCAGTTCACCGTAACAGTGAACCCCAGGTATTTTACTCGACTTGTGAAGGTGGGAAGTGGTTCAGAGGCAAATATGGAGGAGAGCGCAGAGAGTGCTAATCTCTTAAGTTTTTTCTTTGTAGCAGGTGTGCCATGAAAGACAACCACCTGCGATTTAGCTGAGTTTAAAATAAGATTGGATATGGGTAACTGATCTTTTAATCTTAAAAAGAAACGGCTGATGTCAGAGACTACGTCTTTACACCTGTGTCCAGTGAACAGTGCTGTGGTGTCATCAGCGTACACCACAAGACGTTGTTCGCGTTTAAATATTTTGAATAGTTTAATAGAGGCAGCAAGATATAAGATAGGAGAAAGTGGGGATCCTTGAGGTACACCCGTAATAGGGTAGAACTGACGCGCATCAGGGTCGTCTTCATAGTAAAATCGCTTGGTAAACAACAGGATCTCCACTCTGTTCAAAATTCTCGCAGGCAACCCGAGGGACCTGAGAGAAGAGATCACAAAAGGAATGGAGATGCGGTCAAATGCAGCAGAAAAGTCAAGGAAAATAGCCACAACTAGGCGATGGCTATTATCCCGACAAAACTGCTCCACCTCACCAACTGCTGAATGGACCGAGCGACCTTTGACGAACCCATGAAAACCTGGAGGGATCAAATTACGCCTACTTAAATGGTCGCGGATTTTACGCGCAAGCGCTTTTTCGTAAATCGACACGAGGGCATTTTGAATCGAAATGGGTCGCAGATCTTTAGGGCATGAGCAGGATTTTTTCTTAGGAATAAAAACACGCTTACTAATATTGATGCCTGCTACATCGGATGGGGAGGCTAAAAGCATTGTGACGGCCACCTCCCTTCTCTGATCAGCTGTCAAAAGCTGACAGACCCGAGAGGAAAGTGGAACGACGGATTTGGAGATGCCCGGGAGTGGACCCCAGGAGTTAAGGATATCCGTAACAGATAGATCCCTACTCCTGAAGTTACACCAAGGCGGGATTGGTTGAGGTGATAGAGTGGCTCCATAGTTGTGTAGGGCCAGTGACTCCTCTAAAACTTTATCAAGGCCTACATTCCCCATCCAACGCAATGCTCTATCCTTCCAGCAAACAAACTTCTCCTTCTTGAAAATCTTCCAAAAGGAAGACTGAGAAGGATTAAGGCGAGCTATACTCGTCCTATCCCTACTCAGCTGGAACCTGTATCTAGTGCTCCAGTATTCATTCGAGAGAGCCTGTTCGGCGGAAGCAGAGAGATTAGGGAGGTTCAGTAATTTTGCTAGGACCTTGAGTTTTGTCGGAGTGGGATTGTATATACGACCTTTATAGGTAGTCGATAGAATCGCGGTAGCTTGCGAAAAGAGGTAGGTATTAAATTTGGTCAAACTCTCATTTCCTATTAAGGGAAAGAGTTGGATAGCCGCTTGAAAGAGGGCCACTCTGATCGGATCAAAGTGAAACCTCCTTCGAAGCAACATATCTTCCTCAATCCTCCAACGAATTAGGTCATGAGAGGTGGACAATTGCTGGCGCGACTGCTCCGTGCAGAAGGGTTTTAACAACCACCTCGAGTGAAGCAGTAAAATGTCGAGGATAGAATTTGTTGATGTGCAATGAAAGGTAGGTGACGGGGGTTTGTGAATAAGATAACCGTTCCTAGCTCTGCGAAGTGCTGCATTGATCCAACGACCAGTTCTGTCGTTGAAATCTCCAAGTAACATGTCATAACCGCTGTCAATAATGCTATCCAGAAGGTCACGGTTCTTGTGAATTTCCCCTGGACGGATGTAGATATTGGCTAGACTTATGCGTTTACCGTTCTTACTGAGTGAAACTACTAAACAAGAAAGGGCTGGACATGAGTAGTTTAATAGGAGGGAAGACCTTAAGGAGCACTTAACTAAGGTCAAGAGTCCTTGAGATGAAGAGGAGTGAGGTGGGGTTATGTACGGAGTATAGTGGGAACAAATATGCTTTGGGATAAATCGAGTAATGTCCTGGGGGAGACGGATAGACCGCGTCTCCTGAAGGACTATAACATCTGCATCTCTACCAGATAGAAGTCTAAGGGCGGAAGCACCTCCCGAGTTCCACTGAAGGATATTCAGTGAAAAAGGCTCACGAGTACTCTGCATTGTGATGGATTAGTTGGATGGGGGATTGCCTACCTAGACAAAGCTAGGTGCAGGAAGGTTGCCCTTCCCACCACTAGCCTCCTCCAAGGAAGGTACTTGCCCCTGGGCAGTATCTTCATTTCCCCTATTAGTCTTCTGTTGGATTAGCTTCCCAATCTTGAGCGGGGGAACGGCATGGGCTGAAGCCCCTCTTTTTTTCGACTCCGGAACCGAGGAAATAGGAAGCACAGGATTAGTCCCGATAACGGTTAGGATGGAGCGTACTAACTCCTCCATCTGCCGAAGAGCATTCGAAGTCTTTAAGTCGATAATCCGTAGAATGTCAGCGTCATCCATACGTGGAGCTGCAGCGACCGCGAAGGACTTGGCCGGATTGGGCGGTTTCAACAAGAATAATTGTCTATATTCTTTGAATAGAGAGCATTTCCTGCTCCAAGCAGGATGGCACCCCCCGCAATTCGAGCAGGAAAGGGGGGCATCACAGCGATCCGTAGTTGTAAGAGATGGACAGCTGGTGGAGCTACAGACCCCACAGGAAAGGGTCCCACTGCAGCTGGAGGCCCAGTGTCCCCATTTGTGACACCGGCTGCAGTGGGGATAGGTCAGATCATCCCTCTCTGTGATCGTGAATTTAATATTAAAACCCATAAAGGGATTCGACGTAGAATTAGACAGGGATTCAGCAATATTTACGGGAGCATTGCAAAAGCCAACCGGGATAGGGTTCCCGTCCTTACCCCGGATTGACCTCAGATTGGTGACTTTGAATGTTTCCATAAAAGAACGTATATCTTCTTCTTCCATTGAGCAGGGAAGATTTGAAACTTTTAGCGATGCTAGGATAGGCTTGGATGAAATTTCACCATATTCAGCTAAATTGGCGGAGAAGTACTCCATGTAGTTTGCGGCAAGGTCATTCGAGACAAAAGATATCTTCACCTCCGCAGGGTGTAACCTAACAGAGTTAAATAGAACCCTGTTCTGAAACTGTTTGGTGAAGGATCTCAAAAATTTGTTGTAGAGATCATGTTTTTCAGTCGGTTTCTTAACTTTAATTATTAGCAAATTCTTTAATTTAGGAATGGGGGGAAGCACCTCCCCATCAACTGATACCATAGAAAAATTACTAACCTTGTTATTTGGATCTGTAGTTAGATTTACCTTTAATTTGCCTTTTTTTGTAGGATTATCGTTGATTTTTGAATAATTTTTGCTGTTATCGTTTGATAGCTCCGACATTGTATTGTATGTTTATAAGAAACCAAAATGTTTTTTGTCTTTTGATACTCCGAAACTAACTTTACTGCACATTTTTTCCTTCAAATAGAATCATCATTTTGCTTTTTCACTACATTATAACTTGTTTTAAGAAAACGTTTATTTATTTACTACATTATAACTAGGTTGTACACTATTATTCTGTAAGTTTGCTAAAAAAATTTCAAAATGCCCGAAACATTTCATGAGCGAATTGTGTGTTTTCGGAAAATCAAAAGATTTTGCAATTGCAGCAGATATCGGAGAATACCGTATAAACTCAAGCGAAATGCAAGTAACTTCGTCTACAATATCAAACGAGGCAAATGGTTTGTTACCATCTACTGTAATATATGTAATTGGGGATCTTTCCCCAATACCCTAATCAAAAAATATGGCGTTTGTTAAACTATCAGAGTCAATGGAGCGCCATAAGCTATTTAACATATTCCTGTGTAAGTTTACTAAGAAAAATAATAATAGAGTCCTATTCGACTCAGTACGCTACTTTGAAGCTGAAATCAAGAGCTTCTTCTTTTATGGGACCTTGTGAAAGAGTAAGAAACCTTTTTCCACAACGAATTAATGGATCTTGGTACAGTACAATTTAAACCTATCCAAGCCTCCATTTAAATTTCGAATCTTCCTCCCCACCTGAATGAAAAGGATATTGAGTCTTTAAAGAGATTATTTTGATTAACAAACTTCCGGTCCCGTGACTGGGAAGAACGGTTTTTCTCTCCCGATAGCTTTTGCGTCCTATTCAATTGATAATGCTGAGATCCTAACAAAAGCCGCCTGTAACCCCTTTCTGGGGAATAACCTAATGTTTAAACTCATAAGCACCAACGAGCTAATTTACCCGCGCTGCAATGCTTGCCATGAATGGGGCCACTAGGCTCCGGATGTATTAAGGAGAAGTCTTGTAAGGTATGCGGCCCAGCGAATTGCCCGCAAGTTGGCGGGAAGTGCTCCTCCCCACCCAAAAGTTTAAATTGTGGAGGAGCCCATCAAGCGTGGTCCAGGAAGTGTGCGAACTTCAAACTGTATTGTTGCACACCGCTACTCCCATCCCAATAAAAAAGATGACCCCGTGACTTTTGGTGCAGTTGCGGGTAGAATGACTGACAACGACATCATCAGGTTACTCGACTCCGCCAGACAAGCAATTGGAAAACTTGATCCAGAAACAGCTGGCCTTATTTTTTACCGCTCCAGTAATCGCAGACCTTCCGGTTCTGAAGGAATCAAAGAAAATTGGAGCATCCTCACACAGAGTTCCTTCTGTGAAGATCGGAAAAATGTAAAAATCTAAGGCCGAAGAAGCAGCCGTTGCACTTATGGGAAATGAAGACAATTCCCGTGAACAAGTGTCTTCCCTAGTAAGGGCTTGTGGTGGAAAGGGCGGCCTTTCCGCCCCTACTTTCGTCTAGGTCAAGGCAATCCCACCCAGCTAATCTAACGCAATGTAGAGTACTCGTGAGCCTTTTTCACTGAATATCTTTCAGTAGAATTCGGGAGGTGCTTCTGCCCTTAGACTTCTATCCGGTAGATATGCAAATGTCATAGTCCTTCAGGAGACGCAGTCCATCCGTCTCCCCCACGACATTACTCGATTCATCCCTAAGCACATTTATTCCAACTATACTCCGTACATAACCCCACCTCACTCTTCTTCGTATTCAAGGTCTTCTAACCTTAGTTAAATGCTCCCTAAGATCCTCCCTCTTGCTAAACTACTCTTGTCTAGCCCGGTCTTGTTTATTTATATCACTCTGTAAGAACGGTAAACGCATTAGTCTAGCCAATGTCTACATCCGTCCAGGGGAGATTCACAAGAACCGTAACCTCCTGGACAGGATTGTGGATAGTGGTTATGACATGGTACTTGGTGATTTCAACGACAGAACTCGTCGTTGGATTAATGAAGCACTTCGATCAGAGTGGCTTTTTTTAGGCAGCTATCCAACGCTTCCCCCGAATTGGGAATGAGAGTCTGACCGAATTTAATTCCTACATATCTTCGCAAGCTACCCGTTGCTCTCGACTACCTATAAAGGTCGTATTTACAGTCTTACTCCGACAAAACTCAAGACCTAAGCTTATATGCTGCGTCTCCCTAATCTCTCTGTTTCTGCCAGACAGGTTCTCTCGAATGAATATTAGAACACTAGGTATAGGTTCCAACTGGGTAAGGATAGGGCAAGCGTTGCTTCCATTAATCCAGCCCAGTCTTTCTTTTAGAGCATATTCAAGAAGAAGAAATTTGTTTGTTCGAAGGATAGAGCATTGTGTTGGATTGGTAGTAAAGGTCTCGATATAGTTTAAGAGGAGTCGTTATCCCTACATGATTATTAAGCCACTCAATCACCTCAGCCAATCCCGTCTTGGGGAGGCCTTCACGAGTAGAGACCTATCTGTCACAGATATTCTTAACTCCTGGAGGCCCCTTCCGGGCACCTCCAAATCCGTCGCTCCACTCTCTTCTCGGGTCTGTCAGCTTTTGGCAGCCAAACAAAGTGGAGAAGTGGCCGTCACAATGCCATTAGCCACCCTTTCCGATGTGGCCTGCATAAACGTTAGTCGTAGAATTTTTATACCTAAAAGAAATCCGATCTCCTGTCCTAAAGACCTGCGGCTCATTTCGATACAAAACTCCCTCATCTCCATTTACGAAAAAGCGCTTGCGCGTAAAATCCGCGACCATCTGAGTAGGCGTAATTTGATCCCTGCAGGTTTTCATGGGTTCGTTAAAGGTCTCTCGGCCCATTCAGCAATTTGTGATGTGCAGTAGTTTTGTTGGGATAATAGCCATCATCTCGTTGTGGCTGTTTTCCTTGACTATTCTGCTGCATTTGACCTATCTCCATACCCTTCGTTATCTCCTCTCTCAGGTCACTCGGGTTGCCTGCGAGAATTGTTAACAGGGTGGAGATTTTGTTGTACACCAAGCGATTCTTCTATGAAGACGACCCTGATGCGCGTCAGTTCTACCCTATTACGGGTGTGCCTCAAGGATCCCTACTTTCTCCAATCTTGTATATTGCTGCCTCCATTATACTCTATAGAGAATTTAAACGCGATCAACATCTGGTGATATACGCTGATAATACCACAGCTCTGTTTTCGGGACGCAGGTGCAAAGATGTAGTCTCGGATATCAGCCGCTTCTTTTTAAGATTAAAATATCAGCTCCCAGATTCCAATCTTATTCTAAATTCCAGCAAATCGTAGGTGCTTGTCTTTCATGGCATCCCTGCGACCAAAAAGAAATTTAAGAGATTAGCAATCTCTGCACTCTCCTCCATTCTGCAACCCCAACCACTCCCTATCTTCTCGAGTCGAATAAAATACTTGGGATTCACCGTTACGGTGAATTGGTCGGCGAAAGCTGACCTGGATTGATTTAAACGTATTCTGAAGAGAGCTAGGTGAACCTTGAAACGGGCTCAGCATCTGTCATTAGATGGAAAAACCCAAGTGCGCCTCTGGGTACTTGAGCTATCTCGGGATTAGTCTTTTTTTCGAGAGGACGTCCCCCAGAGCAAAGGCTTAGGTTTCTCAAGCTCCTTGTCTTTCGTTTACCCATCATAGTTCGTCTCGATTGGACTATTCGGGGGGGGGCTGAAAGACCCCGGGTGGTTCAGTCGGAACGCGGCGGTTTGCATTAGTTGGATGGCTCAGATCCAACTGGATCTGAGGCCGTAAGTTTTGGAGAAGACCGAACAATGCCATTAATACCTTAAAATCAAAGAGTGCATAAATAGAAATTAAAAATTATATAATCTTTAGTAGTACCAAATCGATCCGCTTATAAAACTACATTCACAGTAAGTCAAATTACTTAACATGAAACTTTATGAATTGAAACTTTTCTTCGACAATAGCGAAGTTTTCGGCGATTACAAACAGTTTAATTTTACGAATATTTTAAACATATTTGATATTTGAAAATTTTATTTATACAATACATTGTATTAAATAAAATTATATTAAAGTATTCCATATTGCTAATTATATAATGAATGCTTAGTTATTGATTTTATATAATAAATATCTTATATTTACATGTAAACATTTATCTAGATTATTATATTTTGATTATAGTAATAAATTCTATTTTAAAAATATAAAATTAAGGAAAATAACATCATTATGCAAATGTTATATATAAGTGATAATTTATGTAAATTATAGCAGCAAGAGTTGTATAACATATTTCGATGTATACTCCGTTAACCTCTTCAAAAGCAAGTGAAAATTAAGACATACATATTGTTTTTTAAATAGTTGATACTGATCCATTATTGATAAATAATTATTGGAAGTGGATTAAAGGAAATAATAAATTATTTTTGATATTTCGTTAACTACTGTTAGCATCTTCAGAAAATTACATTTTCTGAAGATTATAACTGGTAAGTTTCTGAAGATGCTAACAGAAATTAGCGAAATATCAAAAATAATTTATTTTCTTTCATTCACCTCCAATAATTATAAATCCATATTGTTGCGAAACGAGATTCAGTTAAATATCTAGAACAAGCATGCAATGTTAATAGCTACTTTTGGTTATATACGTGGAAGAAGACTAAAACCCAAAACGCAGCCCAAGTATACTAAATATATACATAAACATACTTTTTTAAACCATAGAAGTTACAATACTTCTGAGCTCATCTTACTCCGTTCAGTATATGTTTGATCACTTAAAATGATGAGACGTAGTAGCTTACTCGGTGTGTGAAGGTAGGGAAGATTGATTGTTCTAAATATAAGAGTGTTTTGGGATTTCCATACTATGAATGTTTTACTAGACGCAGAAGTTCAGTAAAACAAAGACATACGATTTTTAAGTATTAAGAAATTTAGTGATGCCAGCGCTTGTATTTTAAACTGAAAACATTGGACGATTTTAACGACAATAACATCTTTACACATGCCCTCTAACAACATGGTTGTAGTGTCGTTAACTTAGGCCACAATATATTATTCGCGTAAGAGAGCTTAACCAAGATAAATGGGTTTACTGATATACATGATCGTGTAGAGGTGATATTTAAAAAACTCTTTAGTGGTAATGTAATCGTAGCTATTAGCCTTTGAAATACTTGATTGTTTTCGAAATGCTATCTCGGTCCTTTTCCGATAAGTGAGAATCGAAAAACTCTTATATTGAGTTTGTGATCCTTCAAGCAAATTATATGAGGTTTTACGTGTACAAAAGAATGTTTAATAAACAAATAATTTTTACCACTAGAATACTTAATCCTTATATTTTTATATTTAATGATCTTCAATGTGAAAACTGTTTCCATTGAGTGTTAGTATTGCTAATAAATATATAACGAAATGGCAAACTAGGTAAAATGTAATGCAAAAAGCCGATAGTACGGCTTTGTTAGTAGTGTTAATGCAAACTAGTGAATAAACTTAATGTTTATTCAAATTAACATTATAAAATACCGTTAGCAGTTTTATCATCACTTTTATAACAAATTCATTTTTACAGTTTGCAGCAGTTATTGTTTATTATATATAAATATTACAGTAGTTATATATATTCTGGATGCTGGGATAACTTGTATGATGTTTTTTGCATATGATTATATATTTTGAATAAACCAGCAATACAAGTAGACAAGTTGAAGATGTTCGGCATAATAGCCTTTTTTAGTAAATAATTTAACACAGATAAATCAGATCAGCTAACTAAGTTAACGTGTTCTGTATTATTTGTAAATATTTTAATGATTTATATATTTTACTATTTTATATTTGATTGTAATTTTATAGTAACCTAGTTTTAAATATGCATATATTAAATTATTTAAATGATTTTGAAGAAAACCAATATCATTACATATTGTTGCAATTCTTAAAATTTCATTATTTAATGTATTATATTTTATATTATATGGTATGCATGAATGCTCATGCAAAAATGTTTCTTGTAAATTTAAATATGTCATCTTTACGATTTAAATTAATAGTAGTTTTAGTTAATGTTAATTTAATGTTAATATCTAGATATACCCCTTCTTTATTGTCAATATTGGTTTTGTTAAGAATAAGGCTACCAGGATAAATTTGTTCACTAATTGAATAAAAATTGCTAGAATTAAATGCACATATATCATCAATGTATCGAAACATATATTTCATATTTTTATATAATTTAGATTTATTTTTACACAGTTATGAACAAATTTATATTATATAAAGCTTAAAAATAAGTCAGCTATTATTGGGCTACTATTACCTCCAATATTATCACCTTTTATTTGTCTAAAAGGTGATATTATGAAAAATTATTAGCTCCTTTGTCTATAAGGCGCTAATTTGTGTCTTGATGGTTTACGTTTGGTTAGATAGGCGTGTGTTAGATAGGCGTATTTTGTGTGTTCTAAAAATTCTTTCGTGGAATTAATACTGAAATAGTGTTTTATACCAGTATTAATTTCGATTACCCTACAATCTTTCTTAAAGTGTGCTTTAATTACTTAAAGTATTTTTTCATATAAACATAAAGTTGTTTTAATGTACATTTAAAAGCACTACACATGAACCTAGGGTTTATTGGATGCTTATGTAATTTTAGGATTCCAATATAATATAGGTATAGTTTTATTATGTACTTCAATCTTTATACCCTTTTTATCTATTATAGAAGAGTGACTTGTAATAATTGTTTCTAAACTTAAACTACGTTCATATGTTGGATTTACATTTAAATCATTAGAATTAACCTCTTTCATTAGTATATCATAATAAAGCTTTTTGCATATAAAGACAAAGTTATTATTAGCTTTATTAATAGTTGTTTCTATATAGTTATTTTTTATTTAGTAAGCTTTGAATATATATCTTTATTAATTTTATCCATCCTCTTATAATTGCTTGTTATTTTAACTTTCTTTTTAATTTTACCAAATATATAATCTTTCCAAATTTTAATCTTAGATGTATTTAGGCTTTCGCTAACCAGCTTACTAAAGTAAGAATTTAAGTCATTATATAAAGAATTGTAAATTTTATTTTTATCTTTATTATTTAATCTACATTTATACTCTTTTTATGACATTTTCCTTAATTCACAATTTTCAATTAATTCTAGCTTATGTGTACATATATGTTCATTTATTTTATCAAAATTAAGACTTTTGCAATTGCATTCTGTTTCTAAAATGTTTCTAATATCATCGCTACATATTGCTTTCAATTCTTTATTATAATTACAAATTTTTCGTCCTAATGGTGGTAGGAGTTTATACCTTATTTTAGGAATATATTTACTTGAATCTGATCCTATTATTTTTTTTCTTTTATTATTATTTAAAAGTCTTCTTGTATTTATGTTATCTATACATTTATTAATGAAGTTTATAGTCAATGTATATTTTCTATTGTTATAATTAATATTTATTGTCCGATTAGAGTATTTTGTATTACAATATGTCTATTATTCAACCTAAAAAGTGATTAAATAATCTTTGATTTGTTGAACAAATGATATTTTTAGAAAAACTTCTTATATTTTTACATATATATCCTTTAGCTTATTATCTCTTAAAAGTTGTTTTAATATTTCTAATTGTTCATGTATATACATATCTTTTTTAATATTTTAAGTCTATTTTTCTTATTCCTTTTATCGCCATGACTTCTTGGCTTGCGTGTAAAGGATTGCGCGTAACTACTTATGTCAATTCATTGGCTCGCGTGTAACTACTTCTGTCAATTCCTTGTACCACGTCATTCCATCATAATGGGTACATGGAATTAAGCGTTTTAATCCAAAAATCTCTTTCTAATAGCTTTTGACTAAATATTAATTTATTTTCTTCAATAATATGTTCTAAAATAAATAATTTATGATTTTTAATATCATGCTCTATTAATTTCATACGCTTATGAAATAGTTTGACTATTATGCGGTATACTATACATGTGCTGCATAAACCTAGTTTTTATACTGAAATCACTGAATGTTCATTAGAGTAATAATATGACATTCACACGCATTTCTGGAAGAATTTTAGCATTATTAGTGTATTAAAAAATTATTTACTTACCGGTAAAAAAATTATTTATAACTACATACAATTGAAAAAGCTCCAAAAAGGGACGAAACGTCTTAAAAGATATTCCCCGATTTATTTTGCACAATCTTCCGTATACTTCAAATGAAATATATAGCCGAATCGACTTGCGATCCGGAACCGCAATTCACATCCAATTATATATATATATATATATATATATATATATATATATATATATATATATATATATATATATATATATATATATATATATATATATATATATATATATATAGTTGAAATTAAATAAGCAAAACCGGAAAATTCGACCAAAAAGTTTGTTTCCTTGACGTTTCGCCCTTCTAGGGCTTTTTCAAAATTGTAAGTAGTTAATAGAGATAACAAGATAGTTTAAACTATCTTGTTATCTCTATTAACTACTTACAATTTTGAAAAAGCCCTAGAAGGGCGAAACGTCAAGGAAACAAACTTTTTGGTCGAATTTTCCGGTTTTGCTTATTTAATTTCAACTGTATGATCGCATCTGTTACAGATCCCGGATCGCAGCTTAATCATGTCTCATATATATATTCATTAATGAAAATCACCAGCTGGGATCCTTTTTAGAATTCAAAGTGGTATATTTTAGTTTTGTATATGAGTTTTACACAATCGTAGAATGTGTAAAACTGTGCTCCGGGAGCTAATAAGCTTCAGTTTCATAATCGTAGATTTTGCCAAAAACCTACGATTTTTTAGTGCGAAAAATCGCTTGAAACTGTGGTCCAGGAGTTAAAACTAGCTACGATTGATTTTTAATCCATATTTGCTGCTAAATAACTGGACTTCGATCATCAGCTCCATCAGTCTAATGTATCACTCCGAGACGCTTCGAACCACCCAGCAGTCATCGTCAGTCGGATGAAGTGGTTAGGGTGCGTTTCGACTGCTTTTGTGATAACTGTAAAGACACCAGCAATTCATCACGATGCTAGACGAAACTCAGGTGCATAAAGCGTTTTTACTGGCTTGTTGCATGTGTGAACCTTCTAGTTATTCTTTATAAGGTACAAATGTGTATTCGTTGGTTACGATGGCACTGAAATACTAAAAGGATTCTGAACGAAATGTGTTTTTTATAAATTGTTAGTGCGGAAAATCGCTTAAAACTGTGGTCCAGAAGCCAAAACTGGCTACGATTGAGTTTTAATCATTATTTGTGCTAAATAACTGGACTTCGATCATCAGCTCAATCAGTCTAATGTATCACTCCAAGACGCTCCTAACCACCCAGCAGTCATCATCAGTCGGATGAAGTGGTTAGGGTGCGTTTCGACTGCATTTGTGATAACTGTAAAGACACCAGCAATTCCTCACCGGACCAGTGAAATCCAATAAAACCTATTTTTATTACATAAAAATCCAATAAAACCTAGGTTCATATGTAGTGCGTTTAAATGTACATTAAAACCACTTTTTGTCTATATGAATAAAATACTTAAAGTAATTAAATCACACTTTAAAAAATATTGCAAGGTAATCGAAATTGATACTGGTATAAAACACTATTTCAGTATTAATTCTACAAAAGAATTTTTAGAACAGACAAAAGGAATAAATTTTCAAAATATAAATACATACGATTTTAGTACTCTTTATTCAAATCTAGGTTTAGTAGATATTAAAGAAGCGTTAGTAAAATTAATTAATCTTATATTCGGAAAAAGATATACATATATATGTTATAATAATTATAACGCCTATCTAACAAAAATTAAACCATCAAATAAATATAAATATATGGATAAAATTGAATTAATAGAATCCTTAAATATTTTGATAAATCAAAATTATTTAAAAGTAGGGACATCTATATTTAGACAAGTAAAAGGTGTTCCAATGGGTGGTAATAGTAGCCCAATTATAGCTGACTTGTTTTTAAGCTTTATAGAATATGAATTTGTTCATAACTGTGTAAAAGCTAAATCTAAACAATATAAATATATGAAATATATGTTTCGATACATTGATGATATATGTGTATTTAATTCTAATAATTTTTATTCAATTAGTGAGCACATTTATCCAGAAATCCTTATTCTTAACAAAACCAATATTAATGATAAAGAAGGTGTATATCTAGATATGAACATTAAATTAACATTAACTAAAACTACTATTAATTTATATCGTAAAGATGACATATTTAAATTTACAAGAAACATATTTTGCATGAGCATTCATGCATACCATATAATATAAATATAATACATTAAATAATGAAATTTTAAGAATTGCAACAATATGTAATGATATTGGCTTTCTTAAAAATCATTTAAATAATTTAATAGATACATATTTTAAACTAGGTTACTATAAAAATAACATCAAGCAGAAAATAGTAAAATATATAAATCAACACAATAATATAAAGAATAAATTTAAACTCTTAAGTGGCAAATTTTTATGGATGGATAATAAATAATATACTTTGTATTAGAATAATATACTAGATAGTTATTTCAGAGGAAATACATCATTAGCATGTATTTGGCCCTGCTGCTATGTTGGGTAGAGGAGTTAGGGGCCGAAACCTGATAGCATAGCAGTTCCTCCTGATGACCTCTAATTCTTATTCTGATACAACGTCTGTTATTTATTAGTCAATTCATAAAAATGACGTTTATTTTAAATTTTATTTTTTAACTTGATTAAAATTATAGAAAATCTAAAAACAATTATTAATTTTATTATTTAATTATTAAATTTTGATTTAGCATTATTATGTTTTGTTTATTTTATAATTATATTAAATACGTAGACTCAGTTAGCTGATTTAATTGATTAAATTGGTCAAGCGGACCATGCTTGGTTAAATTCAAAAGTGTACCGAATAAAGCTAGATAAGCTCTGAAACGGGTCCAGCATCTTTTATTTAGTAAGAAGGCACATGTACGCCTCTAGGGTATCTTGGCAATCTCGTGATTAGTCTTTTTTCTAGAGGCCATCCCGCCGAGCAAAGAACTGGGTTTCTTAAGCTCCTTGTCTCGAGATTACCTACCATAGTACTCCTCGACTGAACCCTCAGGTGTATGAGATACCCTGAATGGTTCAAACGGCAGGCGACACACTAATGTAAGCTGAAGGGATCTGATCCCATTTTTCCGTCATTATAAGAAGACGACATAGAAGCAAAATTATATACATTTTATAGCACTTTTTTCAATCTTCATCATATGTTATCCCTATTTTTACACATGGAGCTTTTGTATTTAATAAAATCCTTTATTTATTTAAACCTTGCTTTTACATAGACTCAAATGTGAAATGTAAAATAACGGTTCGAACAAGTTAATCAAAAATGTATATTTCAACCTGCAGTGTAATTTTGAATCCGCATTGCCGTATGTATTATGCTTATACGACATAACATATTAAGCCTTTTTAATTTTGATACACTTAACAAAAATATCAATTTGATCATCTTAGCTAACTGATCTTAAGCATTAATCGCAGTACAATTTAAGTAAAGCTAGATACAACAACAGGGAATTCGCATGTGATATATCGCTTTTGTTATAACAATATTTTTATATTAAACAGGGCATTTAAACATCGAGAGAAAATAAATTAAAGATTATTACTCACAAATGTGCGACTATTGCAATAGTCGAAAATTTGTGAGTTATAATATTAAATTTATTTTCTCTATCGGTTTAAATGCCTTATACAACAAAGGAGCACATCGAACGTATCATTAAACAAATTTTTTGATGTTGATATACAAACGTTGGTATGTAATGCTAGAGTAATTTGACTCGAATTATAAAAATATAAAAGATCATAAATGGATACAAACGACTGTAACTGAGCTTGCTTAAATCGTAAGATCATTAACATATCTTAATTTTTTAATATTCAAAAGGTGCTTCTTCAATTCTTAAAGATGTAATCTGTATTTTATACTAAATCTAAAATAAAGATAATTAATTATAAATAATAAATGATTAAATAAGATTTTGTACAATTTATATTTATATAACGATATAATTTATAATTAAAATTTAAAATAAAAGTCAATTTTTGTAAATTCAAAATCAATTTTATATAATAAATGGCAATATTTTATACCATACAAATTAAAAATAAAGATAATAATAAATAATAAATAAGTATATATAAGATTTTATACAATTAATATTCATATAACGATAAAATTTAATTAAAATTTCAAATATAAATCAAAGTTAAGATTTAAGTTGTTTTAATTACAGCATTAACATATAAGTTTAAAATTATCTTGATAAGCTAACTGAGTCTACTTATTTTATATTAATTAATAAAAAATAATGCTAAATAAAATTTAAATAAATTATAAATAATTGTTATATAATAATATTTCATATAACTTATATCAAGTTAAAATTGAAATTTAAAATAAGTAATTTTTTACGAATTGGATAATAAGTAACAGACGATGCATCATAATAAGGATTAGAGGGCATCAGGATGAACTGCTATGTTATCAGTTTCATCCACTATTCCTCGACCCAACATTGCAGCTGGGCCGAATACATGCTAAAGACGTATTTCCTCTAATGAAATGTTATTATCAAGTGTATCTTATTCTAATACAGAGTATATTATTTATTATCCATTTCTAAACATTTTCCACACGAGAATTTAAATTTATTTTTATCATATTTTGTTGATTTATTTTTTGTAAATTTAATATTTTAATAATATTGTGTTGATTTATACTTCTCTAGAATTTATAATTAAAATTTAAAATAAAAATCAATTTTTATGAATTGAATAATAAAATAATAATGATTGATGTTTACTCAATTACAATGAATTAAAATAAAAATTTTTATTTTATTAAAAATAAAAAATTATTTTATTATTCAAAAATATTTATTGCTCAGTATTCAAATCAATTAAAATTAAACATAAATTCTCGAAATTATTATTATTTAGTAAAATACTAATTATTAAATTAGTATTTCGATAGCTTCTGCTATCATCATGATTACAATGAAATGTTCACATTTCATTGTATAAATTCTAATAATGTTCAAATTCTAATAATGTTCATTATTAGAATTTATTCATACGCTAAATTCTAAGAATTTTCGAATCCAGTGGTGCATTTCTCCTAAATCTGACATGGGTATATATTTTCTCGATGTCTTGGTTAAGCCAATTAATTCTTCTATACTTCAAATTGGTGTCTATCAAAAAATTGGTACAGAGCCTGATATAGTTTCGTAGACCTCGAATGTTCTAATTAAATGGCTGATTTCAGCTGCTACGTCACGTTACATACTTTGCAGACTTGTCTGTTCTAACTATCACTTATTTTGTGTAAAGTTAAAAGTTAAGTTATAACCTTAAAAGTTAAGGTTGAAATCAGATTTATTATAAATAATATTAGGTTCTTTTCGGATAAATGCATATATTTTATCATTTGAAAGTAACTTGTTATCTCGCATTATTCAAAAAGCGTATTTTATCCGAAAAGAACCTAATTTAATGCTTAATAATAAATCTAATTTCGACCATAAATTATAATTAATAATTCTAATATTACATTATTTTAATTTTTCAATTTGTTTGTCTTCTCATCGTTCTAAGATTTTGTTTAGATTAAATTATAATTAATTACTCTATTATATGAATTTATTAATCAATTCGCATGTTTTTATCACTTCTTTTATGATTTTGCTTTTATTTTATGATTTTGTTTTTTGTTTTTTCTTTTTGTTTACTTTAAAATGTGTGTTGTTCAATTTTGTGCGTTCATTTTCATTGCGATACTGATTGTCAGTGGCAATTATAGGAGGATCAAAGCGCTCAATGGAAACAATTATTCTTACTGCAGATAAAGAGGCAAGTGGTGTTTCTCAGTTTTTGGTCTCGAGCACGGAGGGAGAACTACTTCCTGTGCCAAAATGAGTAAACCTTGCTGTAGTTAAACTTCTACAACCTTTCGAAAGACCTTTTTAATAAGTTCCTGAGAGAGTTCACTTTTGCTTACAAAAATAGAATTTTATTTAATTTAATAAGATATTTTGAGTATGAGGTTCGCATTTGCTTCTGCGACTCCGACATCGCAGCAGCCTATTTGGAATATTTCGAGAAGAACTTAACAGATTACGGAACGAAAATTTTCAAGCCTATTCAGGCTTCTTTAAAAATAAACAATTTTCCGCACTTCATGTCAGAGGATCTAGAATTTACTTATAAAGTACATAATATACATTCAATCACGGACAAAAACGGCCTACCATTACCAATTACCTTTTGCTAAACGTCGGTTGACCAGGCTGAACGCCTATCAAACAATTCTTGTAACCCCTTTCTGGGACACAATCTGTCATTCACCCTTATAGATTCCGATCACCTAACGTACACCCCCCATTGTAATGGATGTCATCAATGGGGGTAATGCGCGTCTAATTGCGATCGGCCCCGGACATGTGGGGTCGGCGGATCATCTGATGTTCATTCGGGGAAAGTGTGTATTGCCTCCCCATTCTTCTAACTCCGGTGGTGAACATCCTTCTTGGTCCAGAAAATGTAGCTACTTTAACGACTACAAGAAGCGGCATTGTGGATCACTTTGCAGAATGGACAACCTCGCTGATGGCGGCTCGGCCAATAGATCTACCGATATTACAATGATAAACTCTGATATCATTAAGCTTATAGATGCTAGTCACCAGGCCAATATGAACGAGTTGCGAACTTTAACTCAATACCTTGTGGCATAGTTTGAGGATTTACGTTCTCCTCCAACGACGAATATTACGACGTACTCAAAGAAAGCATCGTCCTCAAAAAATGAAATGCTTCTAAACAGAGTCTAAACTCTTTAAAGTGTCCAAGAAGGTTAATGGCTGGGTAGTAGTGGCAGCCTCCTTGTAAAATGAAGATAAAGCCGGTGGGCAAATCACTTCTAGTTTGAATGGATGTGGGAAGGGCAGTCTTCCCACCTCTGGTCTGGACTTGAGAGGGCATCCCACTCCAGCTGACCTAACACAATGGGAAGTAATCAAGATCCTTTTTCACTGAATATCCTTTAGTGGAATTTGGAAGGTGCTTCTGCCCTTAGCCTTCTATCTGGTAGAGATGCATATGTTATAGTCCTTCAGGAGACGCGGTCTATCCGTCTCCACCAGGATATTACTCGATTTATCCCTAAGCACATTTACACCCACTTTATTCCGTACGTAACCCTTCATCACTCCTCTTCATCTCAAGGTCTTTTAACCTTAGTTAAATGCTCCTTAAGATCATCCCTTCTTTTAAACTATTCTTGTCTAGCCCTGTTTTGTTTAGCTATATCACATTGTAAGAACGGTAAACGTGTCAGTATAGCCAATATCTATATCAGGCCATTGGAAATTCACAAGAACCGTAGGCTCTTGGATCGTATCTTGGGTAGTGGCCATGACTTGTTACTCGGTGACTTCAACTATATAACTAGGCGTTGGATTAATGCAGCACTCCGCAGAAACAGGAACGACTACCTTTTTCACAAACCACCGTCCCCCACCTTTCATTGTACAACAACCAATTCTCTCATCGACATTTTACCGCTTCATAAGATGTGGTTGTTGAAACCTATTTACTCTGAGTAGTCGCGCCAACAACATACCACCTCTCATGACTTAATTTGATGGCAGCTAGAAGAAGATACGTTGCTTAGAAGGAGGTTTCACTGTGATCCCATCAGAATTGCCTTCTTTCAGGCAGCTCTCCAACTCTTCCACAGAATACGAATTGAGAGTTTGACCGAATTTAATTCCTACATCTCATCACAAGCTACCGCGTTTCTATCGACTACCTATTAAGGTCTAATATACAAACCCACTCCCCAAAACTCAAGGTCCTAGCTAAAACGTTACACCTTTCCAATCTATCTGTTTCCACCAGACAGGTCCTCTCGAATGAATACTGGACATTTAGATATAAATTCCAGCTGAGTATGGATAAGGCGAGCGTTGCTCACCCTAACCCTTCTCAGTCTTCTTATTGGAGGATATTCAAAAAGGAGAAGTTTGTCTGCTGGAAGGATAGAGCGTTGAGTTAGATCGGTTGCATAGGCCTTGACAAAGCTTTGGAGGAGTCACTATCCTTACATAATTACGAAGCCACTCAATCTCCCCAAGCATTCCGCCCTGGGGTGACTTCAGGTGTAGGGATCTATCTGTTCCAGATATCCTAAACTCTTGGGGGTACCTTCAAACCCAACGCGCCACAATCCATTCTCGTCTGTCAGCTCTTGAAATGCAGTCAGAGAAAGGAAGTCGCAATCAAAATATTATTAGCCTCCACGCCTGATGTTGCTGACATCAACATCAGCCGTCGAGTTTTTTACCTAAAAAGATATTAATCACTTGTCCTTAAAATCTGCGGCCAATCTTCATTCAAAACACCATCTCAATCTACCAAAAGGCGCTTGCGCGTAGAATCTGCGATCATTTATGTAGGCGTAATTTGATCCCATCTAGTTTCATGGGTTAGTCAAAGGGCGTTTGGTCCATTCAGCAATTGGTGAAGTGTATCAGTTTTGTCAGGATAACAGTCATCAGCTTGTTGTGGCTGTTTTTCTCGATTTTTTAGCTGCATTTGGCCGGATCTCTATTCCCTTCGTTATCTTCTCTATCAGGTCCATCATGTTGCTTGCGAGAATTGTTAAAAGGGTGGAGATTTTGCTGTACACCATGCGGTTCTTTTATTAAGACGACCATGATGCACGTAAGTTTTACCATATTACAGGTGTGCCTCAAAACTCCCCACTCCCCTATCTTGTACTTTGCTGCCTCCATTGTTCTATTCAAGGCATTTAAACGTGATCAACATCTTATGGTATACGCTGATGATATCACAGCCCTGTTTTCCGAATGTTGGTGCAAAGATGTATTCTCGGACATCAGCCGTTTCTTTTTAAGATTAAAATATCAGCTCCCCGCTTTCAATATTATTTTAAACTCTAATAACTCACAGGTTGTAGTCTTTTATGGCACCCCTGTCACCAAAAAGAAGCTTGAGACGCTAGCCCTCTCTGCACTCTTCTCCATTTTGCAGCCTTTACCACTTCTCATCTTCACGAGTCGAGTAAAATATCTGGGGTTTACCGTTTCGGTGAATTTGTCTGCGAAAGCTAACCTGGATATACTTAAACTTATCCTGAAGAAAGCTAGATGACCCCTAAACGGGTTCAGCATCTGTCATTGGATGGGAAAACTCAAGTGCGCCTCTGGAGTACTTGGGCTATCTCGAGATTAGTCTTCTTTTCAAGAGGACGTCTCACAGAGCAAAGACTAAGGTTTCTCAAGCTCATCATCTCGAGATTACCGACCATAATCCGTCTCGACTGTATTCTTATATGGTGAATGACCTCGAATGATTCAGTTGGAAGGTGGCGATCTTGTGCAACCGGAGGGCTCAGATCCCTTTTGACCTGAGGCCGTAATGTTAAGAAGAAAGATAAAGAGAAGGCTAAGACTGGAATGGACAATTGATTTTAATTTCTTAATTTTTCTACTTCTATTTTTGTGTTGTCTTTTGTTCGGTATTGTCTTTTTTGAGTATAAATGCGGGGCACATAAATGCTTTTATTTAATTTTAATTTTTTATTTAATTTAAACATTTAATTTTAATAGTGATGATGATAGCAGGAGCTATCGAAATATATAATTTTTTCAAATAAAGGAAAATTATTTTCTTTGTTTCATTTAGGCTATATACTAATTTATTGTTTTTAGCTGCTACTATATCATCAGAAACAAAGCATTTTGTTTCTAATGATGTTAGCAGCAACTGGCGAAATTTAAAAATAAATTAGTGTTTTGATTGATCCTGCTCTACTATAATTCTAAATTTAAAACTATGGATCAACATCAGTTATTTTTAAGTGATAAAGTATTTCAGTTGGTAGAAAATTTAAAACTGAATTAGCTCTGCTCGTAATTCACTTCTATAATACAAATGTACTACCAAATTCTCCGTAAACTGATTCTGATCACCAAATGTTGACGACATTAAAGCTTTTAAATTATAAATAATAAATAATTGTTATATAATATTTTATATAATTTATATCAAGTTAAAATTGAAAATTGAAATTTAAAATAAAAGTCAATTTTTATGAATTGACTAATAAATAACAGATGTTGTATCAGAATAAGGATTAGAGATCATCAAGAGGAACTGATATCAGGTATCAGCCCCTAACTCTTTTATCCAACACATCAGCGGCGCCAAATGCATGCTAATTTCCTCTGTTAAAAATATCTTAACTTTATATCATGCAAAGCCTATTCTAAACTTTAATATTTCTTAAGAGACAATAATTAACTCATCATGTTTATTTAAAAAAGTCTATATAAAATATTTTAAAACCAATCATGAAACATAATATAACTTAAATAATTTATAAATGAAATTTCAATTGCTATTTCCTGAAATGTTTTCTCATTTTATTGCTAAACTTTTGTCAAATTTTCAGAACAAATATCAGCCCTAATATCATGCTTGTCCGACGAATTCATCGGTTTAGATTGATTTCATTATACTTTACATTGTATATACACAAAGTACGACTTATTCCCGATATATAATAACCAGAACGACTAACATAAAGTGTAACCAAAAGACACTTGTCTATTCTGTCCACTTTCTTATTTAGTTTATTTATATGTGGTGTTTCGGACTTGGAAATTCCATTCCTTATTAGAGCGAAAGCTTGCTCTGTTGCGAAATTAAGCAAATCTACCATAAGTAGTTTTAACTAAGTTAGTTTCTTAAAAGCAAGTAAAAACTTAAAGTCTATAGATTAAATTATTAAATTTCAATCATTTTCTTACAAGCATATTCAAGATAATATTACCAAGATATCATGTTAGTAATTAATTTATAAAGAAAAGATTCGGCATGTTTACTAAGTTACTTTTAAAGTTGCATTCTTGATTCGCAAATTTGGTTGATACTTAATTTTAAATATATACCATTTTAAAATGATCTTTGTTCTTAAATCTTATTGAACAATACATACTAAAGGTACTAAGTCTTTAGTTTGCACTATAACATATGTACTATACCTTTATATTATCTAACTTACTATAAAAATAAGATCAACAAACCTGTTAGCTATTGCTTACTGTTATGTAAAAGGCTGTACTATTCCGAACAAAAGTAAAAATAAAACAAGCAAAAAAGTAAATCTAGATCGACAGCATTCAACTGCTTTATTTAACATTATATCTAACTTTTAAGTTAATATTGCTATGCAGATATTGTTACAATTGAAATTGCATTGATGACCCTGTACGTTGCTTTAATCCTACCTATACGCCTACAGCAGTACGCTACATTTAAGTATTGGTGGTCCTCATCAACTACTGACCCAATACCTACGCTTTGGTACTTTTAATGCTGGCTGACGATCACTCGACCACACTGCTTTTATTGACAATTAGATATACTTTGGTCTTCATTTTGCAAATTTAATTGAAATTATTTCTGATTTCAAATTAAATCAACGTTGATAGGGGAAGGTGAAACCTTTAATTTTAATAAGTCGTAAATAGTTTGCTTCCTAATTTTAAGTTATATGATATAATTGTGCAGTCATTTTTATAATTGAATATTTTGGATGACAATTTACGTTGCTTGAATTTTATCTATAAGCCAACTGCAGTAGCTACATTTCAGTATTGGTAAGCCTTATCAGCTACTGATACAATACCTACGTTTCACGTTTCGTTCCGTTTAAAGTTGGCTGACGATTACTCGACTCGTCTGCCTTATTGACAATTATATTTGATGAAAGACTTTCTTATTACATTAAAGTAATTTGATTAAAATCATCTATAATTGTAAATAAAATTAGCATAGAAATGTGAAGGTTCTATCTTCAATTTGAAAACCTACCTAATTTTAAACTTCCTAATTTTAATTTAATTGTGCAGTCATTGTAACAATTGAAATTTCGATGATTATCTTACCGGCACGTTTCTATAATCATATTTATAAGCCAACATTAGTCACTACATTTCAGTATTAGTGGACATCATTAGCTACTGATCTATTACCTAAGTTTCACGTTTCGGCGCTTTTAATATTGACTGATTACTCGATTCGTCTGCTTCACTGAAAATAAAGAAATACTCGTCTTGTATTTTGCAAATTTAATTGAAATCATTTCTGATTTCAAATTAAATCATCGTTAATAGAGGAAGGATCTATCTTCAATTTTAAAACCTACATATATTTCAAAATAATTACTATTTTCAAACTAGTTATTTGTTGTTCGCTTCCTAATTTTAAGTTAATTTTATTGTGCAGTCATTGTTACCAGTTAATTTTTTGATGACCCTGGACGTTGATTAAATCCTAACTATAAGCTAATAGCAGAAACCTGAAATTTCAGCATTGGTGAACCTCACCAGCTACTGATTCAATACCAACGCTTTGCGTTTTGGTTCTTTCTATTTTTGCTGAAGATCACTCGACTCGTTTGCTTTATTGACATTTATATTTAATGAACGACTTTCGTCTTACCGTTTGCGAATTTAATTTTATAGCATTTATGATTTAAAATTATATTAGCGTTCGTATGGAAAATTTAACCTTCAATTTGGAGACCTAAATATTTTGAAAATTAACTGAAATTATCAAACTCGTCATCTATAGTTTGTTTCCTAATTTTAAGTTTATATATCTGTGCAGTCATTGATACCATTGAAATTGTAATAGTTATTCTGTACGTTGCTTTAATCCTATAACTATACTGTTATCTCTAAAGATTTTAAATATGAAGACGGAATTACTTTTCATTCAGTTTTGCTGTCGTTCCGATATGTTGATATTACAACGATGATATATTGATGACATATCTAGTCTATAATAATATATACGTGTAATAATAACTATAACACCCAATATTTTGCGTAATTATTTTGACTGTCAGAACTCGGTTATGCTCTTCGTCAAAATGCTTTTATATCACCTACAATAAATATGCTGTTTTAGTCTATATTTCAACAGTTGAGTTGTTTACCCTATATTTGAGTAGATCGCGACTTTTCATTCGGATCAGGTCAGAAATAGGAGAGAAGTATAAAATGATATTTCTAGATCTAGATATACAAGACATGGCACAACATTCAAACACAAAATACGTTTGAAAAGAAGCATTGATAGTATTATTACCATCATGTAATTTAGCTGATATATTACTTATTTAGCAGATATTATGGGTGTTAGAAAAATCAATTGATCTTATATTCAGAAAAAGATATATATATATATATATATATATATATATATATATATATATATATTATAATAACTATAACGCCTATCTAACAAAAATTAAACCATCAAATAAATATAAATATATGGATAAAATTGAATTAATAGAATCCTTAAATATTTTAATAAATCAAAATTATTTAAAAATAGGGGCGTCTATATTTAGACAAATAACAGTTGCACTAATGGAAGGTAATAATAGCCTAATTATCGCTGACTTATTTTTAAGCTTCATAGAATACGAGTTTGTTCATAACTGTGTAAAAAATAAATCTAAACTATAGAAAGATATATAATAGATGCTCTGATATGCTGATGACAATTATGTATTTAATTCTAATAACTTTTAATAATAAGCGAAAAAATTTATGCAGGTACCTTATATAAAAGATGATATATTTAAATTTACAAGAAACATATTTTTGAATGAGCATTCATGCATACCATATAATATAAAATATAATACATTTAATAATGAAATTTTAAGAATTGCAACAATTTGTAACGATATTGGCTTTCTTCGAAATCATTTAGATAATTTGATAGATACATATTTTAAACTAGGTTACTATAAAAACAACATCAAACAGAAAATAGTAAAATATATAAATCAACACAATAATATAAAGAATAAATTTAAACTCTTAAGTGGCAAATTTTTATGGATGGATAATAAATAATATACTTTGCATTAGAATAAGATACTAGATAGTTATTTCAGAGGAAATACATCATTAGCATGTATTTGGCCCCGCTGTTATGTTGGTTCGATGAATGGTTATCTAGTAAATAACTTAGTTTGTTTAAACTAAGTTACTAAAAGAATGAAATTAAAACAAAACTTGTTAAAAAATTTAAACATTACAATATTCTAAGCCAGCTAAATATTACGTGTTAATCTTCACATTAAAATATTCAAATTAATTCTGTAATAGCGATCGCGCTTTTTACAACCTAAAACAGTACATCTCCTGTACTGTTTTGATTATTTTTTAAATGTTTGATGTTGAAGAAATACCAATCTACTGGCAATGTGTTCTAATCAAGACATTTAGCGTTCTAGCCGTTTGAAAAACTTATTTGAAAATAGCAAAATCTATTATAGTCAAAATTATCTACTGGCTCCGACCTAAAAGATTTTTTCATCAGAAATTGCTTTTGAATAGCAAACAAATTATCATCACACTATGATATCGCTTTAAAAGTTTATTCTCTATCTTGACAACAACTCATTGTTATAAAATTTAAAATTGTATCACAATTTTAAATTAAAGTTTGAATTTGTGCAAATACGCTAGTCGTCTGGAAACGAATATTTCGAAATTCCAAATGATTCACTACTGAACAATACAGTACAAAAACAACTGTACTGGTTTTGTATAGACTTTTGCCACTTCTATCTGTCAACAGTAGTTGCATAATATTTCCTTCTACAGTTTTTATGAACGGGAGCTATACTTTTTTAAATATGTTCACATCAAAGAAAAAAGCGAGGTAAAATATCTTTTGCAAGTATGAACATGTCGACCGTATTCGGAATTGATATCCGATTATACTTTCTAAAAGTACAGAACTTGATACAAAAAAGGTAGTTTTAGTTTACTTTGTGGAAAGTAAATACCATGCTTGTTGCATTTAAAGTATTTTCAATGACGTAAAAAAATTCTCGAATTACGAGAATTCGTTCTATTATTAAAAGCTATTTAGCCACCATCAATTTTATAAATTAACCGAAATAATATTCTGATTTTGTATTACGGACATGAAGAATCCACTTCTTTATTTAAAGATTATGTCGAATTCAATACGATTTTAACAGTGATAAATTGTGTAAGCTATTTGCTTATATCTGAAATCGTGGCTCTAATTGAGACATTTTAATTTTCGGTTTTGACACTGTTCAGTTATTTTTGGCAAGCAAGATAATATAATATAACCGGAAGAATCCTAATCCTGTAATAAATCTATCTCGACTCCTGTGGTGATTATAACTATGATTAAAACTGTGGTGATTATAACTATGCAAGTATATGTGTTTGTTACAAAATGTGAAATAAATCGTGTCCAATAACTGATATTGGACAACCTTTTGTCCAATAGTTGATAAAGCTAAGAACCATAATCGTACTAATTTTTAAATCATTTACATTATTAATGAAATATCAAAGAACAAACGACAATAACATTTTTATGAGATATTGCAAATGGATGTGTATTATAACTATACACAATGTATATATTTTAATAGCGATTATATCATCAGGTAAGCAAGTTTTACAAATTATTCTACTAATTATATTATAGTTAACAATAGTATATTATTTTATACTATTGTATAAAATAATATAACTAAGTATTACGATCAAATTGTGTTTACAATTCTGTAAAAGTATAATACGTGCTTAAAACGATATAACTGGAATCAGTTGGAACCGCATGCTATTGGGTTTTGGGTTATTTAAATCAACATAAATACCATAGAGCTGATCTACACTAGATAATATTACACTCTTAAATGACTAGTTAAAATTTTAAACTTTTTAATCTCTAAAAAATATTACTTTCAAAGTATCGAACGAATCTTTAAGTAAATTAGATATAAACGTTTGTAGATTTTTAGCTCTATGCCGATTTCTAGATAACCATTCCTCGAGTGAATCGATTCAGTATCGTATTCTAATACAAAGTATATTATATATTATCTGTCTATAAAAATTTTCCGCTTAAGAGTTGAGATTTTTTTTGTTGATTTATAATTGTGAATTTAATATTTTAATAATATATAAATAATTTACGATTTCATATATGATTTAATTTTTATAGTAGCCAAGTTTAAAATATGTATATTACATTATTTTAATGATTTTGAAGAAAGTCAAATTACATATTATAGCAATTCTTAAACTTTCGGTATTTAATGTATTATATTTTATATTATATGGTATGCATGAATGCTTATGCAAAAATATGTTTCTTGTAAATTTAAATATGTCATCTTTACGATATAAATTAATAGTAGTTTTAATTGATGTTAATTTAATGTTCATATCTAGATATACACCTTCTTTATCATTAATATTGGTTTTGTTAAGAATAAGGCTTTCTTGGATAAATTTGTTCACTAATTGAATAAAAAGTGTTTGAGTTAAATACAAATATATCATCAATATATCGAAACATATATTGATAACATATATATGTGTGTTATATATATGTTATCATATATATGTTATCGAAACATAAATATATATATTATATATATATTTATATATAATATATATAAATATATATTATACATAAATATATATGTATTTATGTTATATATACATAAATATATATATTTTCTTATATAAACAAACATATAAGAATGAGGCTACCTAGATAAATTTGTTGACTAATTGAATAAAATTATTAGAATTCAATACAAATATTCGTTCGTTATTTTTTCTTTACTATATTTTCCGCTTTTTTGGTAAATATGTCAATATTTACTATTTTATGTTTGATGGTATTTTTATAGTAACCAAGTTAAAAATATGCATCTATTAAATTATTTAAATGATTTTGAAGAAAGCCAATATCATTAGAAATTGTTGCAATTCTTAAAATTTCATTATTTAATGTATTATATTTTATATTATATAGTATGCATGAATGCTCATGTTATTATCCATTCATAAAAATTTTCCACTTAAGAGTTTAAATATATTCTTTATATTATTGTGTTGATTTATATATTTTACTATTTTCTGCTTGATGTTATTTTTATAGTAACCTAGTTTAAAATATGTATCTATTAAATTATTTAAATGATTTTGAAGAAAGCCAATATCATTACATATTGTTGCAATTCTTAAAATTTCATTATTTAATGTATTATATTTTATATTATATGGTATGCATGAATGCTCATGCAAAAATATGTTTCTTGTAAATTTAAATATGTCATCTTTACGATATAAATTAATAGTAGTTTTAATTGATGTTAATTTAATGTTCATATCTAGATATACATCTTCTTTATCATTATTATTGGTTTTGTTAAGAATAAGGCTTTCTGGATAAATTTGTTCACTAATTGAATAAAAATTGCTAGAATTAAATACACACATATCATCAATGTATCGAAACATATATTTAATAGCTTTATATAATTTAGATTTATTTTTTAAACAGTTATGAACAAATTCATATTCTATAAAGCTTAAAAATAAGTCAGCTATAATTGGGCTACTATTACCACCCATTGGAACACCTTTTACTTGTCTAAATATAGATGTCCCTACTTTTAAATAATTTTGATTTATCAAAATATTTAAGGATTCTAATAATTCAATATTATCCATATATTTATGTTTACTTGATGGTTTAATTTTTGTTAGATAGGCGTTATAATTATTATAACATATATATGTATATCTTTTCCCGAATATAAGATTAATTAATTTTACTAACGCTTCTTTAATATCTACTAAATCTAGATTTGTATAAAGCGTACTAAAATCGTACGTATTTATATTCTAAACATTTATTCCTTTTGTCTGTCTAAAATTTTTTTTGTAGAATTAATACTGAAATAGTGTTTTATACCAGTATTAATTTTGATTACCCTACAATATTTCTTGAAGTGTGTTTTAATTACTTTAAGTATTTTATTCATGTAAACTTCTCCTTCTTGAATTACTTCCAGAAGGAAGCCTTAGAAAGGTTAAGGTGCGCAATGCTCGCCCTATCCCTACTCAGATGGAATCTCACGTAAAAAACACTTGTGTAAAAACACACGTCTGCTAATATTTATGCCGGCAATATCGGACGGGGTGGCTAATAGCATGTGATGGCGACTTTCTGTCTATGACTGTCTGTCAAAAGCTTAGAGGCCCGAGTAGAGAGTGGCGCGTGGGATCTGGAGGTGCCCGGAAATGGCCCCCAAGAGTTTAGGATATCTGTGGCAAATAGATCCCTACTAATGAAGTCACACCAAGGCGGGTTTGGTTGAGGAGATTGGGTGCCTCCGTAATTATGTAAAGATAGTAACCCCTCTAAAACTTTGTCAAGGCCTATGCTACCAATCCAAACCAAGGCTCTATCCTTTCAGCAGACAAACTTCTCCTTCTTGAATATCTTCCAGAAGGAAGCCTGAGAAGTGTTTTGGTGAGCAATGCTTGTCCTATCCCTGCTCAGCTAAAGCCTATATCTAGAGCTCCAGCATTCATTCGAGAGGGCCTATCTGGCGTTAACACACAGAGAGATTGCTATGGTGTAGCATTTTAGCCCGGACCTTGAGTTTTGTTGGAGTGGTATTATCACGTCATGATAATCGAGTCATGATATCGAGTCATGCTTAAATGTATCCTCATCACCATGTGTTTGTGCATGTTTTACAGCTGAATCAGTCTCTATTTTCTTTTTAATGTAGCACCGTCGGTTAGTGAGTTTGTCTCTCTTAAAACTTTACCTGTTTGGTCAAATCAGGTAGATGTTTGACCAAACAAACTCTTTTATACACTTAAAATTGATAATTTATTTTTGTTTTAATTTTTTCTGGTCATGCTAGCAATTTGCTAAAGAATTTGTGAATCATTGTAAATTAATGTTAATTGGTTCCTTCGTTTTGTGTTATGATCATGCAATTATTTTCCAATCTACAACCTCATATATTATCTTTTGAGCATCATTTCATTTAGTAATCGTTTTAAAATACAAATTAGTTTCACGAAATTGTAGAGTACAGAATCTCTAAATTGTAACGTGACCTGATAAAAATATTTCGAGTACTAAATTAATTTTACCGTTTGATGCTCTATCCACTGCTCTAACCACTGTCCATTCTATCTTACACTGTTTCAATGTTTCATCTTTCAACTTCACAAAATCCAACTTTTTTACGCTAAATATCTGCTTGAAGATAAAATGATCGTACACTATATATTGAAAATATACTATCGACCTATACCATAATTTATAAAATTATAAATTTACTCCATATTAAAAAACAAAAACTTGCTGTTTTATCACCCTAATATTTTTATATTAATACAGCACTCTAAAAGTATTCGATTAAAATCGATGGACTTCCTGGAGGTGTGAATTGCGTTATGTTTAATTCAGTTCTGTCCTAGAATTTTGATATATTCCAAAAAGTGTTTTCCTAGCAGTTATTCACTAGACTTCATATATTCTCTAAATATCAACTCTTGATTTCTCAATATTTATTTCTAATGGTGTAGCCAATTTATGCAATTACATATCAACCAAGATTACATATGTTCATATGGCATATTCATGTGCCATATGAACATTTATGGAATATTCGTGTTTTTATAATTTCGTCCTGTTGTAATTTACTGAACGGGCGTCATGGTCACTTGCTCGACTGCAGCGCTATAATAAATTTTGAAGAATATTTTCATTGTATTGTATAAAGATATCAATAGCCCGATAAATTCAGGCTTCTAAACAGGAAACTGTTTTATCTGATAGTAGAAATTGTTTTCCTATTAAAACGTCTAATAACACGTTTGTAACGCTTATATAGTCTTCTATTTGTTTAAGATACAAAATCAATATTTATCGAAAGGTATTGAAGCTGTAAATGTCAAGTTACATTTACACTTCTGTACCGAGGTCCTAGTTTGCCACAATATTTTTAATATTAAGAAAGAAAACAAACTATCATATTGATTGAGTATTGTTGTTGATTATTTGTCTTAGAAATTATTCCACAAATTTAGTTTGACTTTGGACAATATTAGTTATGCAATAGTGACGAAAAAAAGGTGTTGGATTTATAAAATTGCCTTTTCATAGCGTAGACCAGAGCAAAAACAATTACACTATTTTAGTTATCTAATAACTTTTTAAATTATAATTTAAAAAGTCATTCGTTTTGAAATATAGCGTGATAAAAAGTCATTTGTTTAATACGTGATAATTGATTCCAACTTTATAAAGAATCCAAACTATATCATAATAAGCAATAATCTCTAAACTTAATCTTGGCAATTAGCATACATGTTTGAATTTGATCAAGCAAGCAAGAAGCGGTATGTATTTTCGAAAAAATATTGATTTAATGTGAAATAATTAGGTAATTTGAAGAAACCGATATAAAATAAAGTTAAGTTTATTAATTTTATTAATAAATAACATTTTATTAAATTAAATAATAAAATTTTAGTTTACAAAATAAAATTATCCTTCTAATGCATAAAAGTAAGAATTATACCATCATAGATCGGCTTTTCAATTCACTGACACAGGTTTGATTTGAACATTTTATCACGTATAAGTACTTCTACGCATTCATATTTTTGGGCTGGTTGATTAATTTCGTATGATCTATGTTTAAATTAGACAAGAAGACATCGAAGCGATGAAAAATCTTAGGGCATATATTTGGACTTTAAGTGACTGAGATGTTTATCACACCAATATTCATGCAACGACGGTGTTCCATTTTTCATCGATGTTTGTTTTAGACATCGTATCTTAGATAGAATCTGTTCACGCTTCCTCATAAACGTCATTAATTTAATCTATGCCCAGATTGATCGATCGATTGTTTAAAGTAGACAAGAAGACATCGTATTTTCTAAATTAAAAATATAAGAATGACAAGATATTTCGGCAGCCACTGTTGTCATTTCCAGGTACGAAAATAATGAAAGTTTGTGATTTTTCTATTTCGTTTATCTGAAGATGGCAGCATCTATATTTTTTAATTTATTTATTTTTAATTTAAAACATACGAAATAAAATTCTTGGTTCATTCAAAATGAAACTGTAAAAAGCAAAAAAGATGAAGAAATTAATGGATATTTTCGAAAATACCTTTCTCAATTTTAACAAATGAATTATTATATCGGAAATTAATTCTGATCTAAAATAACAAAGCGAATATACCTCATAGTCGAATCGCCGTTTATCTGAATTTCACTAAGTTAGACAAAACGAATTAATGGGTGCTTTTCATCAAAATTGGTGAATTTAGTCCCAAATCTTTAATCTTGATAAGTGATTATGAAAAATTCTACTTCTAATACCCCTTCACAAAATATAAATATCTTTGTTGACCAAAATCGGGTTTAGAAAAGACCAAAATTAAGTTCATAAAAACGTATTTTACATCTCTAGAAATTTCGAGTACAAATAAAGAGAGAAATGCATGTAATATACCTCTGTGATATATATAATATAATGAGAAAGATATTCTTTGGAAATTTTTTTGACGTGCATTAAGACAAATAAATGGTTCAAATTAGTTATTCGAAGCGATAAAAAGTTTTAGGGCATATCTTTGGACTTTGAGTGACTGAGATGGTTATCACACCAATATTCATGCAACGACGGTGTTCAGTTTTTCATCGATGCTTGTTTTAGACATCGTATCTTAAATAGAATCTGTTCACGCTTCCTCATTAACGTCATTAATTTAATCTATGCCCAGATTGATTGATCGCTTAGCCAACCAGTAGAATGACCCAATAACTTATGTTATTAAAGTCTGCTCGAAAGCTGTTTTCAAACAGTTTTATGAAGTCGAACAATTTGAAGTTATTTTATTGCATGTGTGATTATGCTTGATCAAACATTATAGGACTGTCTATGTAGATTTATACGCTCTCAGGCCTAAAGATTCTACGATTAGCGTGTTTGCAAATGACTGATAAAATCCTTTAATCCTTGGTGATAATCCGTGATGACAGGTCAATCCTTGACCTATCATCACCTTTTTTAACAAGGTTGACAGATAATTGCTTATGTTTAAGCTACAGAAATTGAACTACAGGAATTGCGAGGATTCGTCCATTAATACTGTACGGACATCCATATTTTCATAGTACGGATAAACAGCAATTTGTGTATATAAACCCGTTGTAAAACGTTTTTCAAGGCTGATAGGTAAAGAACTAAATGGACACGACATTTTGTTCAGCAAATCATTTAAAAAAGGCCAAGAAAAATTTCCAAACAAAAGGTTTACACAGAAGTTTCAATTAAAACCTTCTTCTGATCACTTTACACACAAGCTTAACCGTTTACAACAAAATTACGTGATAATTAAAATTCCTTATTAAAATTACAATTCCTTTCCGGCAACGGTGCGATTCCTGAATGACGATAATCTCTAACATTATCACTTTTTTTGATGAGCCTAATATAGATGTCGAGCCTGCATAAAGATATATATTATTATAGCAATGTCTAATGCGTAGGTAGATATTGAAATTAAAAATGTTAACCTGTAAAAATAAGATCGTAAGAAACATTTTTCAAAGCGAATATAAAATTAGTTGGTGTTTACAAAGTAGATGTGCCTATTGAGTAGTAACACGAAAATTTATATTCAATTGAATATTTAAAAATCACTCGATTCTGAAATATCATTTTGTTTCTCTGTTCTGTTAAAATTGCCTATATTTGTTTGAGCAGAGATTAAGTCTAGAATGCATGTAATACATGTCCAGTTTCTGCTCTAAACTTAAGGTACTTGAAAATAATAGTCCACATCACTTTAATATTCACATGACATTTGTTTTTAAACAACTCTTTTAGACTCGAGTTTTACAATTTAAAATGTAATGTAAGCTACTCGCCTCTTTTGTGATCTCAGAGTATTGATCGATCATCAGTGATATTCCCGTAGATTCCATACTTTGATATCGAACATTTTGGTGAACAAAATGTTTACCAAAATTAATCTGAAAGCGATAATAATGAAGAATATTAATGACATTAAATTTTTCCTTTGTATTTTTATTCTCTAAACTTTAAACTAATTAAATTTTACGCTTACTTTTAAAAATTAATAATATTTTATGCTTTTTCTTATTCAGAACAGGTAAATTTAATTCGTCACTTTAAGTAATGACTAACCGTGCAGGTAATAACTACAATTGAAATTTTGATGATTATATTCTGCACGTCGCTTTAATCCTCTTTATAAGGCAACAGCATTACGCTACATTTCAGTATTGGTGGGCCTCATAAATTACTGATCCAATACGACGTTTTGGTCAATATTGCCTGACGATCACTCGACTCGTCTGCTTTATTGACAATTAGATTGAATACAAGATTTTCGTCTTACATTAAATTTGGTTTTGTCAATGAACCAAACGAGTCGAGTGATAGTCATCCAAGATTAAAAGGACCGAAAACGTGAAATGTAGGATCAGTAGCTGATGAGGTCCACTAATGCTAAAATTTTTACTCTGTACGCTACTATAGTCCTGTCTATAAGTCAACCGCATACATTTAGGTGGGCCTCATCAACTACTGATCAAACACCGACGTTTCAAGTTTCAGTCTTTATAATGTTGGCTGATAAATAATCGACTCTTCTGCTTTATTGAAAATTAGATTGGATGAAATACTTCATTACGTTTTACAAATTTAATTAAAATCATTTTTATTTAAAATTAAGCGTTTGTAGGGGAATGCTATACCTTCAATTTGAAAACCTACCTATTTTGTTGCAAACTAGTCATCTATATGTTGCTTCTTAATTTTGAATTTATATAATTGTGCAGTCAATGTTACAATTAAAAGTTTTGTTAAAGCAGCACTGCGCGTTGCTTTAATTTTATCTAGGGGATAAAAGGTGAGGGTGGTAGAACCTTCCCCTACCAACGCTGATTTATTTTGAAATCAGAAATGATTTTAATTATATTTGCAAAACAAATTAAATCAGCGTTGCAATTAATAAAATTCAAAGTTAAAATTAAACTTTTTATTTGAAAACATCCCAATTTTTCTGTTAATTGCAATTATCAAACTAGTAATCTATAGTTTGTCTCCTAATTTAAAGTTGATATATCTGTGCGCGCAATTTCACTTTTGATGACGGTGTGAAATAATATTTCTAAGTACTACTCCTTACTAAGGCAGTACTCGTTAAGTTAGTATTCCTAACATTTGTTTAATACATATCGTGAGTTTCTGTCACTTTACTAAATGTTCACACCTTTACGCGTACTTTAGGCTAACTTCAACTCGGCCATTACTATATGATTTACTTTATGCGTATGCTTTACTTGATGACAACTTTCACGCGACGTTTATCTATACCTTCACGCTGTCTTTACTGCATGCTTTACCCTTTGTCCAAATTTACAACTGCCTACATGATTTCCTAAATTCTAGCATGTACTATTTGTTTTCAGTTATACCCGCTTTTATTCTTTAGTTTATACACACATTTATGCTCTACTTAATGACCACCTTTACGCAGCATTTATGTCTACCTTCACGAGATTTTTATGCTTACATTCACGTATACTTTATGCCTAATTTCACGCTACGTTAATACCTACCTTCATGCGGGCATTATGCTTACTTTTGCGCGGCTTATACATACTATTTACTTTTCATTATGCCCACATTATGCCTTCTTTAATGACTGTCTTTACTAGCTGCTTTCCCCTACGTCAGCCCTTTATGTATCATTTACTTTATGCCACATTTATGCTTTACTTTATGCCTACCTTAACTCGGCCTTAATAAAAAAAACACCTTCACGCGAATCCCCTTCACACCTTCCTTTATGATTTCCTTAATGCGGACCTATACTATATGATTTCCTTTATGCCGGTCTGAATTATATTATTTAGTTTATACTCACCTTCCTTTATTATTACCCGTCATTTATGCCAACCTTCACGCATCATTTATGACAACCTTCACATGTCCTTTATGCCTACTTTTGAACAGCCTTTACTATATGCTTTACTTTATGTCAACCGGCCTAATGTCGGTCTTTATGCTTTCATTAATGACAGCCTTCATGTTTTTTAATGACAGCTTTTATTGTATGTTTCCTTAATGTGAGCCTTTGCTATATGCTTTAATTTTTGCCTACTTTTACTATATTCTTTACTTTATGCCCATATGTATGCTTTACTTTATTCCCTATTTCACGCGGCCTTTACGGTATGCTTTACTTTATTCCCACAATCACGTTGACATTATGCTTTCCTTAATGTCGGCCTTTACTGAATGCTTCCATCATCCCGTCCTTTACTATATTATTTACCTAGTGACCACCTTATCTTATACTTTATGCCAAACTTTACGCTACCGTTATTTATGTCCACCTTAATGGTGCCCTTATGTTCACCTTCACGTGACATTTTTGCCCACCTTCACGCGGTCATCACTGAAGACTTTATTTTACACCCACTTTCATGCCGTATTTATTCTTCCCTCAAGATCTATCTTTATTACATGCGTTTTTATAACAGGTTTTGCTATGTGCTTCCATTTATGTCGGCATTTAGTGCATTTTTTACTTTATTCATATCTTTATTCTTTACTTTATACAAACATTCATGCGGCCTTTAGGCCCACCTTCACGAGAGGCTTTTACGCGGCCTTTACTATATGCTTGAATTAATGCCCCTTCATGCCTGTGTTTACTATATGATTTTTCTCTAAGCTGTTCTTTACTGCATTCTTTACTTTATGCCCACGATTATTTTTACTTTATCCCCCTTTATGCTTACTTTACCTTGCATCTTTATGCTTTATTTTATGCCTACTTTCACGCGTCCATTATGCTTCCCTTCACTCGGCATTTATGCCAATCTTCACGTTTTTTATGCCACAATTACCAGGTTTTTACTATATTCTACTTTATTTCCATCTTCACGCCGGCCTTTATGTTTTCCTTAATGGCGACCTTTATTATATTATTTCATTTACGTTGGCCTTTACTTTATTCTTTATTTTATCCTTATATTTAGAATTTACTTTATGCTCACCTTCACGTTAGCTCTACTATGTGCTGTACTTTATGTCCACTCTTTCGTCACCATTTATTCTTTTATGCCGGTCTTTTTGATTTTTTATGCCAGCCTTTATGCTTGATTTTATGTCCTTCTTCACGGGGCCTTTACTTTGTGATTTACTTTATTATCATCTTCACTTAGGCCTTTATGATTTTCTTAATGACAGCAGTTAACTATATGTTTTCCTTTACATTGGCCTTTATTTGTTTTTCTTTATGCCGGCCTTTTGTTGGCCTTTATTATGCGGTTTTTATGCCAGCCTTTATGCTTGGTTTTATGATCACCTTTGCGCTACCTTTATGCTTTTATTTATGCCGCCTGTGGTGGTTTACTTTATGCCCACTTTCACGAGGCCTTTACTACATGCTTCACCTTATTCTCACCTTCACTTAGGCCTGTATGCTTTCCGCATTGACAACATTTACTATATGATTTCTTTTACGGCTGCTTTTATTGTATTGTTTACTTTATGCCCACCTTTATGCTTTATTTTATGCCAAATTTCCCTTTAGTATTTATGCCTACCTTCATGCGGCGTTTATGCCCATCTTCACATGGCTTTTATGCTTAATTTTACGCGACCTTTACTATTAATTTTTTTGTGGCCAACTTCTCGCTGGCCTTTATGATGTTATTTTCTGCCCTCAATGTTTTACTTTATGCCCACTTTCACGCGGCCTTATTACGATTTTATTATTCAGTTTTAATTAAAATAATATTACTTCTTTAAATGAAAATCTATTGTTGTTTCAAGAGATTTAACGTGTATATTTTAATATAATAATTTTGATTTAACTGTTTTGAAATAAATTTCGTGTCAAACGAAATATCAATTTTTAGAATTTTTGATAACAGTAAAATGAATATCTGAGTTAACTGAAATTTGATTTATATTCTTACAATGTCTTGTAAGCTACTTTAGATATTATCTAGTCCATTTAATTTTAGTTATTACTTTAAATAGCGTCATTCAATGACTGGGAATAAAGTTTCACTAAAAAAAATAATTTTTTCAATTTTATGCTCTAAATATATTTGATAAAATAAATTGTTATGAATTTAAGGCGTTTTTCATTACTATGTTAAACTTTGCTGATTTTTAATGTTCAACAATTCTTGACAATGATTAAAAACGTTGTGAATTACAGAGAACGCCTTTTCATACTCAATTTATTCAGAATTTCGTGTTGATTGCGGAGTGCCTTTTTATAATAAAATGCGTTTTTTATAAAAACTGAAGTTTGACACTAAAAGGTATAAGATATCAATAAAATATATATAGTAAATATATATTAATAAAAATATATAATTATATATAAAAATATACAATTATAATACAAAATTATGTAATTTAAAAGTTACAAAGGAGCTTTTGGTTTTAAAAGAGTTCTTTAGTTATAAATAAAAGTTTAAGAAAATCAAATATCAAACTCATATGTACAATTTATTTAAAAATACATAAAATTGTTGAATTTTAAAAATATTTATTTTATAAACATTCGATAATATTTATCACAGATAAATGTGATTGTTTCTGATAATTTCTTATCAAGGTTTTTAATCTTATCTTTTGAAGATACAGCTCATGATGACAAATTCAAGTGAGCTTTTACTTAAGTGACGGAAAGTTTTGTTCATTATTTAAACTATTCAAAATATCAACAATAGAATACCTCAAAATACCATTTCATTTTCTGTGACCTGTTACAAATTTACATGGATACTCAAAATTTATTGGCTGTCAACAATATTTATCAAAGTTGCTGTCCATCCTACAATTCCCTGAACAAGTGAATTTATGGTGTGAACCACTGTCTAAATACAAATGTTGCTGTTACAAATTTTTAGAATTTACAATTTATATTTTAATTAACCCGAATTGATTTTGTTAATGTATTTTTTTGTTTTTCAATGGTAAAAATTCCATTGGATGTTTTAAACACAAGTTTAAAAATAATTAAATTTCAAACATTGCATTTCTAACTGTTGCTTATAAATGCTTTTGCTCTAAAATTATTACTTAATTACTTTATTAGAGTCAGATCACGTATCTGACTCTAATAAAGTAAAATAAGTAATTTTTTACGAATTGGATAATAAATAACAGACGATGCATCATAATAAGGATTAGAGGGCATCAGGATGAACTGCTATGTTATCAGTTTCATCCACTATTCCTCGACCCAACATTGCAGCTGGGCCGAATACATGCTAAAGACGTATTTCCTCTAATGAAATGTTATTATCAAGTGTATCTTATTCTAATACAGAGTATATTATTTATTATCCATTTCTAAACATTTTCCACACGAGAATTTAAATTTATTTTTATCATATTTTGTTGATTTATTTTTTGTAAATTTAATATTTTAATAATATTGTGTTGATTTATACTTCTCTAGAATTTATAATTAAAATTTAAAATAAAAATCAATTTTTATGAATTGAATAATAAAATAATAATGATTGATGTTTACTCAATTACAATGAATTAAAATAAAAATTTTTATTTTATTAAAAATAAAAAATTATTTTATTATTCAAAAATATTTATTGCTCAGTATTCAAATCAATTAAAATTAAACATAAATTCTCGAAATAATTATTATTTAACTTTATTATTAAAATAAATTAAAAATTATGATAAATAAAATGAATAATTATTAATAATAAATAATTAAATAAGATTTTATAATTTTTTTTACATGCTAAAGACGTATTTCCTCTAATGAAATGTTATTATCAAGTGTATCTTATTCTAATACAGAGTATATTATTACTTAATTACTTTATTAAAGTCAGATCACGTATATTAAAGTCTTCGTATATAAAATGTTTTGATAAAATAAAAGTGATATTTAAAAATAAAGATAAATTATTATAAACAATAAATTATTAATAAACAATTATTTATTAAAATATTTATTATTTATTTAAAACAAATAGATATTATTTATTAATTATTTATTATATTGATTTTTTGTATCTTAATAAACAATTGTTATTTTAATTAAATGAAAATTAAATATTATTCAAAAAATTAAATAATTTATGAAATTGATTAAATTTAAATAAATTATGTTTAATTAATATTGTTTATATTAAATTAATATTGTTTATAAAGAAATATTA
>WNNJ02001940.1:0-113869 GCA_012934845.2 Pomphorhynchus laevis
TGCCGAATACTCAATCATTTCTATGCTAAAGTGGTCGTCTATAAGTGACTTGGTGTCTTGAAGTCGTGAATCAAAGTTCAGTCTACTAAGCAACACCATTTTCTATTGATGCCATCTTTCGTAAGGAATTTTAGGTTCGTTGTTTACTGAGCACATCTGTGCACTACCATTATATATAATTTATATTTGAATTGAACCGAGTATATATAAATGTAAATACTTAATAAACACAATGTTTTGATTATTTTTGGCCGAAGCCTTCTGTAGAAATCTCAAAAATTCAAACATTTAAGCAAAATAAATAACACAGTTTAAGTCACGTCTTGCCAACTTAAAGGGTAATTATTATTTAATCCATTTTCTATTTTTGTCATAAACCGGCCAATCCCGTCATGCACTTTTGCCCCTCTAGTATTGCCTTCACATAAGTCTGACTTCAGAATGACGTATTGAAAACTTATCGATCCGTATTCTAAATTATGTTCTACAGCTGCATCGTTTTTGCTGCGAATGTGCTTCACATTCGCAGCAAAAACACACATTCACATCTGAGCGCCTGTTATTTAATTTTATAGAGAGATACCAACACTTATCTCCCTACGTATTGTTTTTTGCAGAATTGACGTGATGCTGAATATATCATATTCTTAGTTTCTGCATATTCTTAGTAAAGAACAATATTCTTAGTTTATGACACTTTCCTTTATAACAGTCTTTATGTGTCATCCTTAAACACTAGGCAGAGGTTGTTGCTGAATTGTCACTGTACTCGTTGAATCCTTAATGGATACGGCATGTATAATAGTATTGCACGGATGTGCTGAGTATACAACGGTCCAGGATTTCTTACGAAATACGGCATTTATACTAAATGGTGTTGCTTGATAGACTGGACTTCGATTCACGACTTTCAATCACCATGTCACTTTTAGACGACCACTTCAGCATCGAAATGATGAGTACCCGGCAACACTCATCAGTAGAATGAAGTACCCACTGGTCGTTTCGGTTGCCTGTGTGACATTGTGAATAAAGGCGTTTCCGACACTTTGCTTAATTGTCTGAGACTTACGCTCTTACCAGATCGAATTGCTGTGCGGACCATCCTTAAACACTAGGCAGAGGTTGTTGCTGAATTGTCGCTGCACTCGTTGGATCCTTAATGGATACGGCATGTATAATAGTATTGCACGGATGTGCTGAGTATACAACGGTCCAGGATTTCTTACGAAATACGGCATTTATACTAAATGGTGTTGCTTGATAGACTGGACTTCGATTCACGACTTTTGTTGCCTGAAAGTCGTAATTACACTTTGGATGTTCACATATTCTACATCGCGAATCTGATATTCCATTCAACTCATTTCTATTACGAGTATCAGTGTATTTTCGCCACAATATATTCTTTATCTTTAAATATACTTAAAAAGCATTACCAGCTGTTCTAGCTAATGGTGAGCATACATCATATCAATATTATTCAAAGCTGGATGATTTGTTCCAGTGCAAATATATATTGACTTATTCTTATTTTTTGATCATAGAGTTTTGTGTCTCTCTTTATAAACCTCCACATTCGTGAAACCCTGTCTATCTAGCTCTTCAGAAAATGCTGTAAAGCAATGATGTGAACACACAGACAATGCTGTAAAACCCTCTATTGAATAATTTTTTTATAACAATACATTTTCAGTTACCCGCAAATGGGTCCTCTACATATTTTTACAAAATTGTTCAATCATTTTTTAAGTCTTTTATTGTGAAGTTGTATCCTCACACTGCTTCATAGCGCCACATCGTCGTAGACAAAACGACGAACTCTTGGCTATGGTGACCACAAATTTTTGATCGAATTTGGTTTACGCAGGTCGCGTAATCAATATTGTTTTTATTGGCTATCTTGCGAGATATTTTTTAAGGACTTGATTGGCATCCATTCCAATTTCTCCACTCGTTGTTAGTACGAAAGGATAAAATACAGCTCTTTCAATCCTGGTTACTCGTTCGGCATATTTTGCTAGTTTCCTTGAACGATGGTAATTATAGCTAGCAGTAGGACCTGTATAAAGGAAGGAGCATGACAGTTATAGATACAGATGTCCAAAAACTACCGCTCCAGATTTCCATTCTCAGTACTGTTATAAGCAACATCCAACGAGCCTCGTCCGCACGAGTGTTGCACGGTTCTCAAATGAAACATCATCACTTAGTGAAGACAATTTTGGTTCTGTAACGACTAAGTATGACACTTGCTTAATTGTATTAGCGACGATGTCTCGCACAATATTGTGTCTGATGGATGGTATACCCTCAGTTTGTCAGGAAAGTGCATGTGTAGTGGTTAATGGCTCTCCACAACACTTCGTAATCACCCCATCCAAATCTATTCCATACCTCACAGCTAGAGCGTCTTTAAACGTCTCCTTGGATATCCTGAAATCTTGTCTGCTAAAGACACGATTCGAAAGCCATAAAGAAAGCTCCCTTGTCGGCGGCGTACTTTAGAGTATTTTTCACCTTTCATCAGCCTACTGTAAAAATTGAAGTCCCTTGTTCACGTCGTATTCTAATTTTCCCAATTTTATTTTTTCTAATCTTTTTGTTTCCATATTTATAAGTTCCTCGCCCATTAAACCGTCCAAGTACTGTCGACACTGTTCTAAAGATGATTCATATGTGAATTTGGCAAGCTCCATCGGATTCGATATTCCAAGCCCACCCTGGCTAAATGGAAAAAACGACACCGTACTGAGTTCTTCCAACTGTTTAACAGATCCAAACATCTTTGGTATGAAATGCTCCCGCAAAGAATCCGCCAGTGGTTTCCATATAATAGTGTCAACTGGTGTTGTTCTTAGGATATGAGTCCAACGAAACTGCAGAGCCTGAGTTAACGCCGCATATGCTACTTGGGCATCTACCGACATAACATGTCCAAGCTTGTGAATCTCCTCTATCCAACTCGTGATTTTTTCTGTAACGAAAAGTTCGGCGTATTCAGGCTCACCAATAAACGAACCCAAAAGCATCGCACCTTCTGCACAAACTTCAACACCGGTACCATCAAATATTTTCCTTGCTTCGTCAATAAATTCAGTGCACTAGGATTTTACATTTTTGGGGATTTACTATATATCCATACGCCGACCCAAACTCAACGAGAAGATGCCAAAGCTCGAAGACGTCACTATAGTTCCAAACACACGTAGCGTCGTCAGCATACCAGCGGTGTAATACACCCGGAACTTGAGACTTAAGTTCTTAATTTCATTATATTAAAATAATATTAAAAATATTATAATTCATTTATAGTAATAAAAATATTGTTTGATAAAATATTATTTGTTTCACTTGCTTTCAGTTATCAGTTTTTAAAAGATGAGAATCGCTTATTTATTCCATTATTTTCGTTCCCATATATTTATAATTTTTAACTTACTAATGCATAAAGTTTGATGTGAATATTTCGAAATGTTATAGATAAATCTTCATTTCTATGGATGGTCACAACTTACACCGTTGCTGAATACCGCTCAGGAGCATATTAACTTTGGTATCAATTGTGAGCAACTCACGTGCTTAAATATTCGTCAAAGACTACTTCGATATACGAACTATGAAACAGCATTGTTCAGTCAAAACATCATATATCCAGTATTCAATTTACCTTATTTCGGAGAAACGTAATTGCATAATAATTATACACTTAGTTGTTTTATTTGTTGTAGTTTGTACTATCCGGAGCTTTTATCGAACTACATTCATCTTGCCTTGCTCAGTAAGTTTAGCTTTTTCGTGTTTATATATGACATCAACAAGCAATGTATTGAAATATGAGAAAAGTAAATATTTTTTGTTAGAGGCACCGAATAGCATTTTTTCGAGTGATAACACTGTAACCGATACGCTAAAGCTTCATCCAGAAATAGCTACATTCATGTAAGTTAAATAATTTAAACGTTCAATATTTTGTTATAATGTTACATTATAATTTATGATTGATTAATCTGTACCAAAATACTGATTACTTTGCAGTACTTGGAAGTTATATAAAATATTAATATAGATTACTCTGTATTAGTATTACTTAAATATTGTATAAAATATTATTTTTGTATTCTCAAATGTGTACGCAGACTCCATTGTAAATTAGCGTAAAAATCGAGAAGAGTCCAATATTTATTTTGTTTTCAAATTTTCAACTACTACTGCGGTCATCATCAAGAAAACGTCATTGCACACGTTACAACAACCATATATAGCAAAACCAAATCTGGAAGAAACATATCGGAAGTTAATCTGGAAAAATAAATTTGCCATCGGGATCAAGGTAACGCAATATGATAGCCTCTTTTATTTGTTTTATAGACTTATAACTTTCGTGGACAATAATTTCCACACCGGCAATATTTATGTCATGGCCGTTGGTGGCAAAGTAATTCCAAACTGCTGAGCTGATTTGTCCCAGACGTAGTGCCCGTTATTGACCCAATAATCGAACAGCAAGTTTTTCACCTGTTTGTCCTACGTAATGAGCTGCGCAACCATTACACGGTATACGGTAGATCTCTCCAATCTATTCATATTTTTGTTTTATTTTGAATAAACCAGACAAACCAGGCCCACGTTTAATTTTTCCAGATTAACTTCCGATATGTTTCTTCCAGATTTGGTTTTGCTATATATGGTTGTTGTAACGTGTGCATTGACGTTTTCCTGATGATGACAGCAGTAGTTGTTGAAAATTTGAAAACAAAAAATAATTTGACTCTTCTTGATCTTTCTATTAAATATGATAATTTAGCGACGATTATTTAGTAGTCTCCTTTCCATACTGGTGTCGTTCAAAATGTTCAAAATTATAGAAAACACGCAGTAAGCAAAATTGAAAAAGTGTCATCACTCTGATTAATTGTAATCCTGCAAAGGTTTTGCCTCCATTTTATCGAAAGTTGCTAACTAATATAGACATTTGGAGAAATCAGCCATTTATATAAGTTTATTTAAGGTCTAAGCCATTGTATCTTAAATAAAATATCAGAAACAAACGTACTCTATTGTTTGGAAATCGTCTTCAGCTTATTAACTCATTGATAATGATGTAATTTGAGCGAATTGAACCGTAGATTAATTTGAACATCATACATTAAACCTGTTTGAAGCTAATTTGAGCCAAATGCGTTATACCTTTAGCATAAATAAACAGTATTTATTGTAAATAAATAATAATTTATATTTTATTAATAATAAATTTTAATTCATTTGCTAGATGATAATTATATAACCATTTTCGTTGCTATGGTATTTGAATATATAGTACGAAGACTCCTTGTTTAAAATTAATTTTTAGACAAGTTTATATAGATGGAAAGCATTAATGCTCGCCTTGCAGCCAAACTGCTACTTTACCGTTCACCGAGATCTCTGCATGATTACGATGATAACCATACTGCTAGCAGAGTCAAGGAATATGATCCGTCATCAGGAATTCAAGGCCACATCATACTATTAATTATAGTTGTGACAATGGTAATTGCCTTAATCAACACTGTAATTGTTGCAATGTGTGCACATCGCAGAATTCGCATTGTTCCTTACGTCGTCCCTACAGTTTCTAAACTTGACACAAGTCGTCAAAGATGGATAAATACTCCCATCGTTTAATTTCTGCTTGATCTTTTTGATAACAACTCTTTGTTTTTATTTTCTCATACCCTTTTGCAAAAGTTTTAAGTATCCATGCATAGCATAAGCTTTTACAGTAGAATGTGAAAATACCTTTGACAAATCTTTTATTGTGCGGATTAATCTTAATCTGCTGTTATTTTATAAAGTGAAATGAATTACAGATAAAGATATTATACATATTTCACATATAAATATTATTACATATTAATAATATTTTACATATTATTTTAATGTACAAAGCTGTAAAATATTTTCTTGATGTTGATAACATCAGGAAAATGTCATTGAAATATTAATAAATCTTGCTTGATCTTCCTATAAATTAAAATTTGCTAAATTCAAGGATATGGATAACTTAAATATCTTCGATTAGATCTTATAACACTAGGATCAAGTGTAAAATATTATTTTTGAAAATCTTCTCATATTATTCCCTCTTTGATATTAATATGAGACAGATTTAAGCCAAATCTATTATGCCGTAAACTAAATGCTAGGTTCGACATATTTGATGTATTGTATCATTTGTCATTCAACCAAAACACTCTGTGAGTTTCTTTTTTCGTTTGTAATTTTTTAGTAATGATAGAAGAAATGCATTTTTAACAGTAGTTTTTACTTTAACATTTCTAGATTTAATAATAAATGTTTCATTTTCTTTATATAAACGTTTTCATTATTGACTAGCAAATACTTTAAATAACATAAGTGATGTTAAGTTAAGTGATGTTTACATCAGTTTTTATTATTGACTATAGAAATCTACTATTTATTACTTTGAATTAAAAACGATAAAATCGATATTTTTCAAATTAGTTTTTCTGCTTATAATTATTAATTCAATTTATATTCGTTTTTCTTTTTTGCTTTTATAATTGACATTTAAATTGGATTTTAGGCTTAAGAAACATATTTGTGTTATGTCAATTACTGGTTTCATCCTGTCACCACTCATTTGTTTGTATAAACTTTTAGACAATTTCTACAAGCATACTGAGGTAAGTCTTTCACAGCTATTTACTTTGCGAAAATGTTGTAATTTCAGCATCTAAGCTTACATAAATTTAAATGTCATAATTAAAAATAGACTAATTTATTCTATTTTTAAACATTCTAATTATGTTTACGGAATTTAAGCATTGGAATACATGAAGAATATTGTATTTTACAACTATTTTCATATTATTTACTAAAACTATTTATAGTGTCCAGTGAGGTCAAATGACCCCAGACAATAATTCGACTTTGAATGTGTGTAATATAATTTATAATATATGTAAACTTGAAGTTAGAAGAAGATATTCTATAATTCAATAATTAATAATTATATAATTTTATTGTTTAATAATTATAATAATTTAATAATTAAATTCAATATTTACGTTTCGGCTTGCGCCTTCTTCGTTTGCAAATTCAACAAGAAACAAATCTCTAATTTCTGCACACATATATATGCATATAGAAACCGCAAGAATTCAAAGTTAATCGTTCTCTCTAATGATTGAAAGTATTTTTATTGAGACTTAAATTGGAAACCCGTCATAAGTCTTCCTTGTCACTAAGGACAATATTTAACGGATTAACTTTGCGATGGTTATCTGATACATACTGGCTACTTATTTCATAATAATATTATTATGCGGCTATAAATAAATTCAATCAAGGAATTATTTTCTTGTTTGGAAATTTATTTCATATAAATACAATCTACAGAAGAAATTTGCTTATTCAATTACCGTCCATTGGAAAATTACATGTTTCGAATGAAAGGATACTACATCCAAATGAGTACATGGATAGAAAAGGCAATGTACTTCGTGATTTTATTTGATTAAATATTGGTTTTAGTTTTTTATAGGTTTACATTTTAAAAATTTTATGCCAGTATTTTAAATATATACTATTCAATTAATATATTTAAAGTAAGGTGTCGATGATAATAAAATATATCAATAAGAGGAATATTGTCTCAATAATTGTGAAACCTGATGTAAATAATAGTAATATAATGATGTGTAATTATAATGAGGTGTCAATATGATGATGTCAAATGATGAATTAATGATGTTGTCAATAATATGATTGACAATAATAATTAAAATGACTGTAAAATAAATATTAATTATAAATATTACTTAATAAATATTCTTCGTGTATTTTAGCAATTAAATTCCGTGAACATAATTATATACGAAATATATTTAATATGTATTATCAATAATTGTGAAAATGTCTGTTAAATGTCAGTTAAATATCAGACCAGGTGATGAGTCTGTTAAATGTCAGTTAAATATTAATAATTATAAATAATTTTATAATTTCATAAAAAAATTTATATAATTTATATCAAGTTAAAATTGAAATTTAAAATAACAGTCAAATTTTATGAATTGAGTAATAAATACCAGACGATGTATCCGAATAAGGATTAGAGTTCATCAAGTTAAAATTTAAAATTGAAATTTAAAATAAAAAATATTTTTGAATTGACTAATAAATAATAGACGATGTATCAAAATAAGGATTAGAGGTCATCAGAGGAACAGCAATTCTCACTATTATGTTGTCAATATAATAGAAAAAGCGCTGTAATCAAAATATATTCCAAATTTATTTACAATTAAAGTATGAGTACAAAAAATTAAAATATAAATTTCAAATGGATTAAATATATTTAATGAAAATACAGATTTTATTTATTTTGATTATTTTTTTTAATTTAAAAATATCTGTATATGAACAGCATTTGCAGGCACATAATTCTTTTTAATAATTAATCTTTTTTAATATTGCAATAGTATTATTCTCTAGTTGTTCTTTGTTTCATAATTTTAGTTATCGTTTACCACTCTGTGAGGGCGCCTAGTCAGTCAACTACTTCCTATGTCATAATAGTTGTCCAACCTCTGTTATATGATTGAATTAAAAATGGCAACATCACAATATCATATGTGGTGTTGAGTTCCCGGCCAATCTCAACAGTAGAGTAAATGATTTTTGCTCTCAATGTTTCGGGGGAAGAGAAGTTATCATCGATTTCAATTGTTGTCGCTATTGTGCACAACTTCGCACCCAACTTTATCTTCCATTATTCCGTTCGAAACTTGAGCACTCGCCTAGTTGAGCACTCAAGTACTAAATCGTTGACACTTAGTATAATATAATTTATATCGTAAGCATTACACCGAGTTACCACAAAAATGGTGGCCGTATTAACATCAACACGTTGATTCAAATAAAATAAAAGTCATATAAAAGTTAATAAAAGTCATATGTGACTTTTATTTAATTTATTTTTAAACTATATATCTCTATCACGTTATTTTCTATGTTATTAATTATTCTTACTGTATTGCTATTATTATTTCCGATAATACTTTGGTGATTATTAATAATTAAGTTTAGGTGATTCGTCAGAATCCGAGGTTATTTAGCAAACGAGTATGGACAAAGTATGGTCGTATTGTTTTACGGAACTTTAACGAACTGGATCATGAGTTGGATCAACGCTTGTACGACGCTTACAATTTTACAAACGATTACTTAGATTCATCTGTTAATTACACGAACTGTGCCATTTTCAGGTTAATTTCTTTACGAATATACATTTAGATTCAAATTTAATTCAATGATGGAATTTTATAACAGCAAATGAACATTTTATGGTGATCAAGCCATTTAGTTTTTCAAGCCAATCGGTATTAATCGATTTTTTAGATTTATGAATTATTTGTAAATGAGAATCATTTTTTAATTTAAAATCAAAATTATCGTATTTGTTGTCATGATATTTACTGTGAAAATGCTGTTTTTATTTGAGATAGAAACTACATGAACCAATGAACGTTTAGAAATATTTATAAACGTTTCTCTTTGCTCATCAGATTCTTTTTTTTTGAAATTAAAGAGAATATTTGTTAAACAATTTTAGAACATTTATTTTGTTATCAAAACACCACCTGGTATTTAATGTTTGTTTCTCGTCTAGGTTTATAGCATCCATATCTGGCTGTTTTGCTGCCATTCTATTTGTGATTTCTATTCTCTCATCACACTTTAGTAATCAGTTAATTATACCAATTACTGCCTTTGGTATTATATACAAAATCTTCATGGGACTATTACCGTGTGAGGTAATTTGCTCTTGCATTTAAATTTAGAATTTTACTTCCGTTTCATATGGTACAATTTTTCATGAATAACCAAAAAATAATCAAATTAATGGTACGAATGAAATCAGATTTATCTAATCAGATTAGTTATTTGATTAGTTAAAAAATTCATTTTATTTATACGATGAATTATAAGATTATTATAATTTTTTTGATATTATTAATTTTTATATTATATATAGTACATTGACATAGGTTTCCGCGAATGGGCCTTAATTAGAACTTTAAATAATCTTTTCAAAATAACAATCTATTTCAAATTCTTTGACAAACGTACTGTTCAGTATCTCGGCTACTTGTTCGATGATTCTCAGACTAGCTGAACACATCCTAGCCAATAGGATACTTACTTTTTGTACGTAGCCATGCAATAGATGATACATTGTCCCACTTTCGCTTAACCGGCATTTTCCTTGCTATAGCCCTTAAACATATATTGGACACGGTTCCTGTGGCACAAGTGGCAGCCCATATTAATTGACAGAATCCACTGTGTTCAATTTCCCAAATCCTTTCATCGTATTTCGCTTACTTTCGTTGTTCATGATGATGAAAAGTTTGCACTGGAGATTTTTCAGGATAGGCAGGAGCATGGTTATTGTATATGCAGACACCTAAAAATATCCTCTCCAGGATCTCTCAAAAAGTCCATTACAAGTAATATCTGCTCTTGTCTCTTTTTATCGAGTAGTTGTCGAATTTTCAAAAGCAGCCCTTTCACCTACTGGTTGCAATGATGGCTCAGTATACACTTCCCAACAACACATACTCATAGCTATGAACAAAAAGTCATGAACCTCATTGTATCAAATAAAATTGAATGGTCCTCTTTTACACGAGAGGGCATGAGTTGTTGTTAGTTGTTGCTTACATATGCACTGTTTAGGCAAGTTCCTAGGAGTCAAGTTATAGCGAGCGCAAAATGCATCTTTAAATTCTTGTGTAGACATATGAAACCCTTGTATTTCTTCTACAAAATTGATTAAACATCGAAAAATAAATAATAAAAAAATTCTTATTTCAAAATAAAAAAGCAATGCCTTTCAGTCAAAATGCATTTACATTTTGACTGCAACACAAATAAGCAATAATGAGAATAATAATATAAGAATAGCACTTTAAGAATAGAAACCACACAAAAATTTAGATATTTCTTCTTATGAAAGAAGTTTGCTTTTTTTTATTATAAATAAAATTTGCTTTATTGCGCTTTTATGCTTATATCTTTATTTTGAATTTTTCATTTATCCCAATAGCTTTCATTTTACATCTTCTGCTTTGTAGAATCTCTAAACAGCATCAGCGACTTATTGTTTTGTATTAAAATATAATATATTATATTAATACAATAAAATTATATATTATAATAAATTATAATTATATAATTAATATAAATTATAATATAATTTATTTAATATAAATTATTATATAATAAAATTAATAATACATGCTATTGTTAGCAGATGGGCTTTTAATTATTGGTTCATTGAAATGCTGTTTTATGCAATTGTTTTCCCATATTAAGATATTTCAATTTTTTAATTAAAAATTAGTATCATCAGTTAAGTGATCTGATTCCTAATATTACAATTGTGCTTTTTTAGCGAGTACATGTTGTGAAAACTACCGCACCAGTACACTGGTGCTGATCAGCACCAGTGTACTGAGTCCAAAGAGTATATATATAGTATATGTGCAAAGAATAAATGAAATACTATATAATAATGTCAACTCAAAAGTTATTCTACACTACTATCTGCAATGCACCGACGTTATAATAAATTTGGCAAAGCAAGTAATAATATCATGCATTGGGAAGTAACTCTTATTATCAGTAATACTTTTGGATGCTATGAGAAATAATATTCAGAATTACATATTAATTGTCTATTTATATATTATTTATAAATAATATATTAATATTATATTATGAATATATTATTAATATATCATAAACAATATAAACTATATTATTTTTATAATATAGTTAAAGTGTTTAGTAATATATTTGTATTATATAATATATAATATATTCTATAATATATTTGAAGATATTATATAGATATTTATATTTATAAAGATATTATTAATATATTATAGTTTAAGCGTTTAGTTAAAGCCATTATAATCATTAAAAATATTGTAATATATTAAATTATATGATAAATATATGCTCAAGATCATTTTAATTGGACAAATCTCTTAAGTTATAACTGCACATCATTTATAGTACAGCATTCATATAAAGTATAAATCTTTAATAACGCAAGTTTGAATGACATATAAAGTTATCAGATTTACCCGTAGCTTTTGTTGTTAGCTGGCAATAGTGCCTTCTGTGTTAGATTTATAGTTGCATTTTCATAAATCCTACGAACATTATCGTTTTCCCCTAAATACATTATTTTAGTGTTAACAAGAAAAAAATTAGGATTGAAAAATCAACAGGTAAACATTTAGATGAAAAATACCAAGTATATAGTCCAAAGTGCAATGAATCAAAAAAGTAAGAAAGTTCAAAAAAGTATATAGTTCAAAAGTAATCTAGTTCAGAAAGTACATAGTCTAAAAAGTATATAATCAAAAAAATATATAATCTAAAAAAGTTTATAGTCTAAAAAGTATATAATCCAAAAAATATATAGCACAGAGAGTATAAAGTCCAAATAAATATATAGTCCAAAAAGAATATTGTTAAAACATAGCCCAGAGAGTCCAAAAGTATTAATCCAAAAAGTTTATAGTCTAAAAAGTATATAATCCAATAAGTATATAGCACAAAGGGCATAAATTTCAAAAAGTAAAGAGTCCAAAAAGAATATAGTTAAAAGGGATATAATTCAGATGGGTAGGTAATCAAAGGAGTATATAACCATGAGAATAAATAATCAAAAGGGGGTACAATCCTAAGAGTATATAGTGAATCCTAAGAGTATATAGTGCAAGAGGTATATAGTACAAAAATTATATAGTCCAAAGAGTATATATTGCAGAGAGTACATAGTCTAAAGAGTATATAATCCTAAGAGTATACAATCCAAAGAGCATGCAATCCAAAAAAGTATAGACCATATAACATTATATGGTCTGAATATTATATAGTCCAAAAAGTGTATAATGCAAAATCTAGTGAGTCAAAAATTAAAAAGTCCAAAAAGTATATAGTCCAAAAAGTAAATAGTCTAGAGTATATAATCAAAAAATTATATTTAACTTGAATGCATCGGTGAGCTGAAATTCTTCTGGTTGTGGCACGACATTATCCTCACAGGTATTGTTCCTATTCTTGATACAGCTCAGCGCTACTAATCAGTCTGGGTTGATCTCATCAGCTGCTGACCCAGACCTACATTTCACGTTTCGAACTTTATTATCTGCTTACTCCGTACACTGGTGCTGATCAGCACCAGTGTACTGAGTCCAAAGAGTATATATATAGTATAATATATAGTCCAAAGAGTATATATAGTATAATATATAGTCCAAAGAGTATATAGTCCAAAGATTATATAGTCCAGCAAGTGCATAGTCCAAAGAGTATATAATTTAAATAGTATATAATCTAAAAAGTATATGATCTAAGAAGTATATAGTCAAATTTTAGTGAGTCCCAAAAGTATATCGTCCAAAAATAATATACATTCAAAAAGTATATAATCCAAAATTTAGTTTAAATCGTATATGGTCCAAGTATATAGTTCAAAATATATATAGTCCAGAGAAAATATAATCTAAAAAGTATATAGTTCAAAAAGTATATAATCTATATATTTTGTTTTAAAGATAACTTGTAAACCATAATCGACTAAACGAAAATTAATATTGAAGGTACAAATATTTTTTTAGTTTTTTTGATTTACGAATAGACTATTATTTGCGATTATTTTCTAATTTGTTTTAAATTCATATCAATTTTAACCTTTAGAATACTTCGACATCATCAAAAAGCATTAGCTCGAACATTTTTATTTAATAATTTAATAAACTAATGAAAAATATAACAAACACAGCAATTTCTTCGAAATTTGCTAGATCAAACAGCGATTATTTTTGAAATATGCGTTAGTTATGAAAGTTAATTTAAGAAATATGCAAATTATATTAATTAAATTACAATCTGTATAGTTATTATAAAAATAATAACCTATATTTACCTTGAATATGCTTAAGAAATTCAATAGAATCAAGGACATACTCTGCATTGTCTGAGTATCGCTTCAATCCAACAGCTATTATAGATTTTGCTAATTCTAAATCCTTTAAAATTTAAAAACAATCAAAATAAATTTATAAAAAATTTTAATTTTAAATTTTTAAATTATTAAAATATTCAATAAAATAATAATAAAGAATAAATAATATTAAAAGGACAAATCAGATTTATAAACCATTAAAACAATAAATCTCTAAACAATAAAGCTCTAAACAATAAAGCTCTAAACAATAAAGCTCTAAACAATAAATTTTTACAAATTATTTCAACTTCGCTCAATCCTAAAAGAAAAAATCAAATTACAAAAATATCAATGTTTATTTAGATAAACTGTCAAGTTTTCACCATTAATCGGATTCGGATAGAAAATACAAAGATAATCCACATTACCATTGCACAGAAAAGTAAAACATGGCAACCTAGAACACCAATATACACAAATGATTCGCATGAACGCAGTAAAGGCCAGTATGTTAAATGATATTGGCATCGACAATGGCTATCAATACACTGCATTCCAATTCCACATTCAGAAATACATGATTGACCGAAACTCATTATTACTATCGGGTTATATCGAGTACAAAAATATAAAATGTTTCAACGCGCTAAACATAAGATCAATTGATAAGATCTAAAAATATTATCAATTGATAACTGATAATGATTTATCAATCATTAACCGATTGTTAAAAAGATATAAATTTAATCACTGATTACGATTATTGTAATATTATTATCATATAATATGATATAATATGATATAAATATATAATACCTTAAATGTTTCAACGCGCTAAACATAAGATCAATTGATAAGATCTAAAAATATTATCAATTGATAACTGATAATCGAATGTTAAAAAGATATAAATTTAATCACTGATTACGATTATTGTAATTTTTTTGTTTATTTTGTAAAATTATTTAAAATAATTTTTATATTATTGAATATAAAAATAAATTTTTATCTTATAATAAATTTTATATTATAATTTTTATAATATTATTTATATTATTTCATAATTTGGTTAAATATCATTTTTTATGACAAACTTAACTTCTAGAATATATTTAATCGATTATAATTTATTAGTATAAATTATTTATTAATGAATAATTATTTATTTATAAATTAATTATTTATTTATTAATTAATATATTATATCGAATTGCAACCAGCTTTACTAATTTATATAGCAAAGCAATCAGCCGTATCCACGTTGTAGTATGAACAATTCACAATTAACAATTGAAGAAGATGAAGTTTCTGATCAAGACAGTGTGACAAAAGATGTAAGTTATTAGTTTTTCTGATATTTCGTATTTGCATGATCATACCCAATTTGCGTTATATCACTCATGGGATTACCCATGATCGAACCAGTACATGGGATCACTCATGCAATCCCAAGTACTCAAAGAATTTACCAACTTCCAATAGGTGGCTTTTTCGAATTACGTTTCTACGAAGAGGTGATGCGTTATAGCGAATAATCTTGTTTTTTACTCATTCAATTTTATTTCACGTAAATTAATTGAAATTTATTTGAATTTACACTTTTGTTATTCAGACAATTTTGAGTTTAACAAACACGCAATTGCAATTAGTATTTCAAGTGGTAAAAATGTTTTGCTCCTTACAACCAATTTAAAGCACGAAGTTGACCGATTTGACTAACTTCATTTATCAATCTAATTCAAATGCGAATCTATATAACTATCAAATTTAAAAAGTAAATGTAAAGTGGAACCATATTCAAAGAGTTAATAATATTCGTATAATAGATTATATTTGACAATAATATATGATAATTAATTAATGATAATTAATTAATCATTCATTATTAATTATATGATAATTAATTATAAATTTTATTAATTTATCTATAATAAACAAGAAACTGATTATTCAATATCATAAATCATCAAATTTATTATATGTAATTTTGTATAAATATTTAATTTCTAATAATTTTATATTAATTATATTGATAATTAACATATAATTAATATATTATATTAAATATTAATAATTTATATTAATTATGAGTATCATATTTAGTTATTAAATGTTAACTATTTAATTAATATAAAATATAAAATTATATTTAATATATGTATTAACAGCGTAGGGCATTATGACGCTCGAAAATAACATCTAACGCATGACTAGCACAAAATTAAGTATTCTTTGAGTCAAATATACGAATCATAAAATTAACGAATTATATTTGAACTTGCATTTACTGTGACTTTCGTTGACATGTCGTCAATTCATGTTTTTAACACATATAATGTAACCTTTGCTTTCTGCCTAAAGCCAAGAGGCTGCAGTTGGAATTAATAACTTTAATAACTTCTATCACAATAACTTCACAATAACTTCTATCTTATTGTTTTTGCAATTCATCGCAATGACAATTATACATTTTGTCAATATAATTTAATAAATAGAATCCATAAATTGATTGGTATAATTGATCAAAATAATCAAAAATGATAATTAATTATAGATTGTATTAATCTATAATTGTATATTGTATTAGTTATTAAATGTTAACTATTTAATTAATATAAAATATATAATTATATTTAATATATTTATCAAATATAATCAAAAGTGATAATTGATTATAAATTGTATTAATTAATCTATGATAATCAAGTAACTTATTGATCAATTATCCAATTAATATCGTTAGTGCTATAAAATATGTAATTTAATATATAATTTAATATATTATAATAAGTTATATTCAATATTTAACTTTTTTTGTCAATTTAATTTAATAAATAGCATTCATAAATTGATTTAAATCGATTTGCAACAAAGTAATAACTTATATTATTTAAACAGGTTTAGGTCCAACGAACTATTAAATATTGACTTTAAATCTAAGACTTTAATATTCAGTGTATTTGACTGTATTTGATATTATTTTATTTGATATTTATCAAATATCAATATAAGAGCGTTATCTTTATAAACGTTAAAAACCGTTATCTTTCGGTTCCCATTATATTTAAATTTAATATTTAGTATTTAATATTTCTAAACAAATTTATAAACGGTTCCAAAATAATTAAGCTAATTCGATTATTTATAAAATAAGAGGTTAATATCAATTACTTTGCATTTTTTATTTAGCTTGACAATATTTAAATTAGGCGCCTAGAGCTGAGAGGCAAATCGGATTTTGTAAATTCTCTACATTACTATTATACATTGTATAAACCTATATAATATTAAAACATGTCATATAAATAAATCGATACAGTGTGTAGTTATAGGTTAAATAAAGTAAATAATTGAAAGGTCAGTTAATGTGTCGTTTGGTTAATGAGTTATTCACATGATTTTCAATGCTGTAAAATTTAATATTATAAAATTTTATTATTAAAATACATATCGATTATTAAACAATAATAGTTTAATTTAAATAAATTTAAGATTGCGGGAAACTAGACGTTAAGTTGAAATTTTAATTAAAGCTCATTTTCAGAGGCTTAGGCTCGGAAAAACCTTATATTATAGACACTTATTTTGTCCCTTTTTATTATACAAAGTTTATTAATACGTTTACATACTTCTTTTTGCCAATGAATCTCAGTACGATTTATTGACATAATGGTATGAAAGTACTGATTTATCAACGCCGGTACCAAATAATCTGATTAATACATTTAATTTCTTTATAAATATAAACAGATGCAAAAATTAAACAATAAAAATTTAAAGTTATTTAATATTTACTGATTTAAATGATTTCATGCAAAAGTTTGAAAGTTATGAAAATACAATTTTATAATATGAATACGAAAATATGTCATTAATTATACAGATTATATATACAAATATCAGTGATTAATTTTGATCAAAACTTACATTAAACAACTTGGAAATTTGCGGTATGTATCCAATTACAATTATTTCTGCATGAAATTCTATTAAATATTTGAAAAACCAAAGAGAAACAATAGGTTTATCAATTATTTTTAATTATTTGTGCATAAAAGAGATATAATTATTGAATTTGAATGTCAATTATTTCGTCTTCTTCAATCATTTTTACTTAAAATGAAGTTTTTACGTTATAAACAGTTTTATTTTTAAGTAATCACAAAGTAATTAAATTGATATTTTATCGGTTCCAGAAAGATAAGTTTTAATTATAAGTTTTACTTTTAAGTCATTTCAAAGTGAAACTGATAATATCTTATCAGTTCCATAATAAAATATTATATTCTTAATAACTGATTTATAAATAGCATTAAGTTGCAATGAATCTAAATATTATATCAACATGACAAAGACAAACCGTCTTTATCGTAGAGACTAAAATTTATAATGTTTTCAAAAGTATTTTATTGTCCAAGTATTTTTATACTATAAACAAACATTAAGAAACTAACTTTTGTGCAAAAGTATTCAATCTGAGCTGCTGCAGTATAAATCTGATGAGCACAACGTGAGTCTTTTCTTGCCGATTCAAATACATCACGAAATGCCTTGATCCCATTTGTACGCTGGGCAAATCGCATATATAATATGTAACACTGAAAATAGAAAGAAAACAAACATGCATTAATATCGAAATCAGTTCTTTAGTTTCAAGACTTTTCCACACATAAATATAAAATTACATTTTAAAGTTACAAACTAACTTACAGGCTTCTTAGTCACAATTTCTGTAAATCATCGTAAAAGACAAAGTTTGTCACACTGGGGTACTTTTAGAAATAAGAAGATAACACTCAATATGACGAAAAACTGTATTGAAGGATGAAATGAATTCCAAACTCAGATTGGAGATTATTTTAAATTTTGGAAACTCGTACATTAGCATTAATAAATAATTTTAATAATTATTATTATTTTAATTATCCAATTGATTATTTAATTGAGATTGATTATAATCTCAGTTAGTGAGAGAACCACTAGAGTTAAGAATTCCTCCTTTCATCAGATCGTAATTTCGACATCCGGAAAAATGGATCCAGTGGCAAGCTGTGTATTCAAGCAGATTGCATATAGTTATGAAGCCAACGGTCGAGGGAATACAGTGACTGTATAAGAGGTATCAGAGCAAGGATCGCCACAAAAATGGCAAAAGAGGTGGCAATGACAATTCGGATGAAGAGTGCTTCTAATTCATCCTTAAGACAAGAGATGTCCGGTCTTGATGAGCTTATCCAGCGACGTGAAGCTCATATCAATTACCCATCGAAGAACGCCATTTTGAGATTGTACTTAAAATGGCCCATTTGCGGGAACCTTTTGGTGTATAATAAATAATATTTATTAAAATAATAAAAAAATCAATTATTCAATAAAAATAATTATAATTAAATATTAAATAATTGTAGTATATTATATAATTAAAAAATTTATTTATAATAAAATAAATAATATAATAATATAATTTATTACAGTAATTTATTAAAAGTTATTTTATAAATATTTTTATTTTAATTATTTTATTTATTTTATTTTTACTATAATTTTAATTATCTATAGTGTTCAAACTTTTCTGTCTAATTCGTTTCAACCTAATTTTATGCACAAGGTAAATTACAAATTTATTAAATCGAATATACAAGAGATCACAGACATATCAAAAACAAAATATTATAATTAATATTATAATATTAATCTTGAAATTAATATTAATTTTAATATTAATTAATATTAATTTTATTATAATTAATTGTAATTTTGAAATTAATTTAAAATTGTTATTTATTAATATTTGTAGAAGGAAAAATTATAATATACATTTTAAATCAACAAAATACGTACAAGACTATTTAGCAATTTAGCATTAATGCGCTTAATATTTTTAAAAAAGCTAATGCAAAGCAAAATAACAAACCTATAAAAATATCTATTTCTTCTAAAATCCTGGTTAGATGCTAAAGTTAACTTTTTTACTTTATGTAATCTTCTAACGAATTCATGCCGATTACATGTAATATTTTATTACGCTCAATTGATTTAGTATAAATGTACGCATTTCATTGAAATTTCCACCTTTAACAATAGCATAATAATGACAATATAAGTCAACGCGTTATCGAATTTTGAAGACAATAAGTACGAAACTACTAAAAATCTATCGATTCGAAAACACACACCACATTGGAATGTTCAAATCAATAGCTTACAAATTGTGAAATTTGGAATTTCAAATCCTAACGTGGCCTAGCAGTTGGATTTTTCCTGTTCTGAAACTTGACGCAAAAGGCGTTTATCACAGATTAAATACATGTCCCAGTAATATCAAATTACGTCTTATAATCTGAAAGAACAGAGGGTGTAGTTCAAAATTAAAAATTCTGTAACGAATTTTATCTCTACAACTGACAGCGGTTATTCAAAGTAGAAAACTCGTTTTGATTTATTTAACTAGAAATATCATTATTTTGGTCATTACTCCAACTTAATGTCTTTAATTAATAGTTTGTAAAAACGATGCCTTTACGGCTCAAATCCATATTTTGTTTACGGATCTACGCAATGAATGATGTGTTCGCTGAGCAAATCAGTGTATCAATAGCGACATCATGCACATCATGTAGAGAAATGTCAATACAAGCAAATTTTAGAACGCCTTTTACAAAGTCATCTACATGTTTACGAATATGACACCTATTTAGGTCGTGTAAACACGTTTATCGATTAACATGTAAATGACTAAAAAGTTTAGATTTGCGAAAACTTAATGTACCAACTTACCGCTGCATGTTTGTACAATAACCTGTCGGTACAATAATACTGTTAAAAATAAAATATTTAATTACCAATGTGGGGTTGATATTTTCACTTGACAGCAATCGTTGATATACTTCATTTGACTTGTCGATGTTTAACCTAGACTACAAATTGTGATCATTGCAACGATATCTATCGTAATAAAATTTCGTGTTCCGAATGAAATAAATTTAGCAATAAGGTAATTTAATTATCCTCGTCATTAAATATCGTAGAGGGTATGTTTTAAGAAACAAATCGAGTTTAGCGATGCAAACAAAACGTTTATTGTATATAATCTCGAATTAAAGAAATATTGAACAAAATATAAGTTGTTGTTTACATCAAAACAAATATATTTTAAAATAAAAACGGTTTGCAAAAATATTCCTATCATAATCGGATTTAATTGTGTTGTTATGTCAAGACATATCGTTACGTGAACCACTAATTTCAAGTTTTCCTTTAAGAAATTGACGTGTACCGGAAATTACCATTGATGATAATATACAGTAAATATTAAATATTAAATGCAGTAATAATTAAACCATAGCAGTGCAGTATGTAGACTATAATATATTAATAGAATTCTATTATTCTATAGTGGTTGATTACTATTCGAAATTAAATTTGTTGTGGTTATCAAAACTTTATAATTTAGGCATTCATTACGAGTTAAAAATAAAGGGCACAAAAGTATTCAAGTCCTTTTTAATTTAATACAATTATGTTCACTTTTAAGTAAGCTACGTTATAAATACGTTTTGAACAAGTTTCATATTTATATATAATATATCAAAATGATATTATTTTAATATAATATTAATATTATAATAATTAATATTAATGAAATATAAAAGGGCAGCTAGGTGCCAGTAGATTAAATATTAAGCTAGCACCTATTGCCAATGAGCATCTTTGTGGAGCGGCCAATGCAACGTATGTTCGACATTCGTCGATCAACGGCTAAATAATTGGCAGGCTTGTATCAGCCGTAGGGATAGTCCTTTCATAGACTATCTCAGATCCATTAGATGACGCCAAACAGCGGATTGGACAATGGACTAAAAGGCGGAAGAGAGTCACAGAGGCCTGTTTCCTTACAGTAGCGATGCTTGGTCATCAAAGGATATTGGGAAAGCGGATATCCGAACAAGCAAAATCACTCTGATGACTCCAACGGCAGTTTGGACAATGGACGAAATACGGAAGAGAGTCTCGAAGACCTGCACATCAAGACAATGAAAATGACAAGCAACAAATTTACAAAATATAAATAAAATGCAAAGAACAATTGTCAACTCACCACTGACAGGAGGAGTTTTCATTGTCGGGTGCAGTGTGACCAGGCAGTTGTACAGAGACAGTGAAAGAGGCATCAACATCAGAAGCAGACTAGCCTTCGTGTAAGAACGTTGAATGTTATCTCGATGACGGGGAAGGAACCAGAATTAGTTGAAGAGACGTTTCGCTTTATTCTTAAAATAGTCAGAGTGACTTCTCTTCACTATTCTGGAACTGGAACTAAACTTTGGATCGAGGTTAAACCTTGAACTATTCGGTAGTTAACAACGGAAATCGACGATATGCAGGTGTAGGGATACTTACAAGTCCCCGGTTGTCGTTTGTGGTGGAGAGGTTTAACCCAGTGAACGAAAGACTGGCGTCTCTGAGACTTTTAGTCAAAGAGGGAAAGGGGATAACTGTTGTGTGTATGCTCCTAACCTTATCTCGTAATTCGCAGTTTTCGTGAAAGATCTTCAGGCTCTGCTTGATAGTACTCCTGTTAGAGATTCCCGCGTTCTATTGGGTGACTTTAATGCTCATGTTGGTAGCGACAGTAGACTTGGAAGGAAGTGTTAGGAAAGAACGGACTCTGATCTGAATGCGAGTGGTGTTGAATTATTGCACTTTTGTTTTCGTAACAAGTTATGCATAACAAACACCATGTTTGAACATAAGAAGATCCATAGATGCACATGGCGACAGGAGTTTTACAGACAAATATCAATGATCGATTTTGTAATCGTTTCATCTGATCTGCGACGTTTTGCTCTGGACACTCGTGTGAAGAGAGGGGCTGAGCTGTCAACCGATCACTACCTTGTAGTTAGTAAACTTCGATGGCCGGATCAGATGCTAGACAAGCCTGGTAAACCCAAACGTTGTGTGAGGGCGTGATGGGAGCGTCTAGCAGATGTTTCTGTTAAAGAACGTTTTTCTGAGTACATCTAAGAGGACTTATCTCGGTTGCCAGAAGTGAAGAGCATTAATCAGGAATGGATGAATTTTAGATCCTCGCTTACCAAAGCAACTGTGAAAATTTGTGGCTCAAAGGCCTTAGGTGTTGTCGCGGAGCAAATACTCGAACTGCTTGGTGGACACCAACAGTTCGAGATTTTGTGCAACAGAAGAAGCTGGCTTATAAGGCAACTTTGTCAGATAAATCAGTAGAAGCTGTAGACAAGTACCGAAGGACGATGATAGCTTCAGCTCGAGCAGTTATCGAGGCAAAGAATGCTGTTTGGGAGAAGTTTGGAGAGCACTTAGAACTTGATATTAGGTCAACTTCGAAGGTGTTCTGGAGGACGATCAGGAACCTTCGTGTTGGAAAGCAGAAAACTTCTCAAACTGTATATGACAAGAGGGGATATGTGCGGACTGATATTCAAGAAATTCTTGGTTGTTGGAAAGAACATTTCAGGAGTCTCCTTAATCCGGTGGATATGCCTTCTTTTGTAGAGCCCTTAGAACCAACGGAAGAGATCATCTCTTTGGAAGAGCTCATTACTGTTGAAAAAAACTCCGTAATGGCAAGTATTCTGGAGTAGACGAGATTCGACATAAAACTTTACAGGCTCTCGACGTTATTGGCATGAAGTAGGGAAAGGTTCCTAGTGAGTGGCTAACTGGGGTGATGGTACCGATCTTAAAAACAGGTTACCGAACAGTGCGTTCTAGTTATCGGGATATAACTCTTATTTGCAAAACTGGTAAGCTATTTGTTAGGATTCTTAAGCAACATTTTCGAGGCACAGTTGCAAGAGGAACAATGCGGCTTTCGTCTAGGTCGTAGAACTACAGATCAGCTCTTTACAACAGCTCAGCTCTGCTGTCTTGTTGGCTTCTTGTTCTGAGGACTTACAATGCCTACTAGATCGATTCACGATGGAATGCCAAGCGGCAGGGATGTTGGTTAGTACCTCTAAGACTGTCTCTTTGTGATCGTCTCGGATTCAGGTGTCAATGTCAATCTGGATTGGGAAAAAGGTTCTTCCTAATGTTGAGGATTTTAAGTATCTTGAGGTATTGTTTTCGAGGACCGGCAGAAACATCAAGGAGATTGAGAAGCAAATTTGTGCAGCTAACGCAGGAATGCGTTCATTGTCCAGGTCTGTCGTGGTGAAGCAGGAGTTGAGTCTTCGGGCGAAGCTTTCGGTTTACCACGCATTATTCGTGCCTTTCTTAACAGATGGTCATAAGCTATTGGTTATGACCGCAAGGATAATATATCGGATACATGCAACCGAAATGAGGTTCCTTCGCAGTGTGACCGGTCTTAGCCTTAGAGATAAGATTAGGAATTCGCTAATCCGGGATAGACTCGGAGTAAAGTCGCTGCTTCACATCAAAGAAAGGCAGTTGAGATGACCAGGACAAGTTTTAAGGATGTCTAGGGATCGCCTTCCTCGGAGGGTTTTCTAGGCAGGACTCTCTAGAAAGAGACCTCAAAGTAGACATCGATACCGGTGTAGAGATCAAATCTCAAAACTGGCCGAAGATTATCTTGGGCAATATGAAAGAGAACTATGATCTGTTGCCCAGTATCGCGATGCCTGGAGTTGTTTGGTTCATCCACTGCCTCCACGATCCGACACTCGAACCAGTGGATGACAGGAAAAATCTTGTGTATTATTATTTGTTTTTTCTTGACAAAAAATTGTTGTTGAAATATAATATTAATAATATTTCAATATAATATTAATTATTAATACAAAAAATATATATCCATGTTAAAATAGCATGTAAAATATTAAACAATAATATAACATATTTAAATAATATGTTAATACAGATATTTTGGCATTTAGTATTAAGTATGTACCAAAGTGATTATTTTTACATATACTTTTCAAAGTAAAGTATTCTACACTAAAGTAAAGTATTTTAAGTATTAAAGGCAAATTGTAAACTGTTTTCTTCAATAGCTAAAATCATAGTCAGTAAAATGTCTTACACTATGAATTTTAATTACCTCTTCAAAATCAGCATAAGCGAAATACATAAGCATGGTATCCTTCATCGTTGATGTTATCGCGGATTCATAAATCCTAGCAGTTTCGTCTAACAACCGCTTTCTTAGCATACTATCCTAAACACATGGGAATTTACATTATATATTGAGTAATTTTAATAGAAGCAAGAACTATTATGTCCACATGTGTGTTAAAGAAAAAACTATTACAAAAACTATTTAAAAAATTGTTACTGAATAATATATAAATTATCGAACATATAATTATATAAAATAAATTATGAAATAATAATTATTAAATGCTTTCGAATTATCTGCATTAATTTTCACATTTTTCTACATTCATCTACAAACGATATCTACAATTTATTTTTCTAAATTCAAAATCTACTGTATCTAAATTAAAGCCCATAATAAAATAATAAATTATCAGTTTGCGAAGAATTGTTCAGATGCAATTTTTGGAAAAATAATAATAAACTATAATAAAACTAGACTTTAATACAACAATTAGTTAATTTAAATGTTGCCTGATTTAAAATTTTACTATTTACCGTTATGTACACATTTTCTTCTCCACGACTTCGAAGATATTCTGCGCAACCATACCAGATATCCATGTGATGGCTATAGCAGAGCAAACATTGTTCGAATGCGAACATCACTTAAATTTGATAAAATAATTTATTATCGTTATAAGGATAATAATTTTTTGAAATTAAATTCGAATTTTGATGCAAAAATCGTAAATTGATAATAATTTTCTGTTTAAAATTTTTTATTATTAAATTCTATTTTATTTAATTGTATATAAATTTGTTCATAACTATAAAAATTTAATCTAAATTATATCAAGTGTAGATTTACATTAACTTTGATTTAGATACATAAAGTAATTAAATAATAACTAATTTTGATCCATCTTTTTAAATTTTGAATTTTGTTGAAGGATCTATAAATACTAACGACACATCGGATTGTTACTACTTTAAAAATAAAAGTAAGTCATCTTGATCCATCTTTTAAATGTGGATTTTTAAGCAGGTTCAATAGGCACTAACGACACATTGGATATTTATTTTACTTTATAAATAAGTTATCTTGATCCATCTTTTTAAATCTGGAATTTTTGAGCAGGATCAATAAACACTAACGACACACTGAATAGAAGATACTTTAGAAATAAGTAGAAGAAAATAATAGAAGCTACTATAAATAAATAATAAACAATAAATAATAGAAGCTACTAGAAATAAGTTAACTTGATCCATCTTTTTCGCATCATAATGGAAAAATAATATCAAAATTATATATTTAAATTTCATTCTTATATTATTATATTTTCAATATTGTAAAATATCTTTTATCATTATAATCTTATCTACCATATATTAAATGGTAGATATATTAATGTATATAATAATAAATATATATTAATGGTAGATACATTAATATATTAATGTATTAATATATTATATATTATAATACTGTATAATATATTATATTAATATTATTTATTATCTTTATATCATTACCATTTGCATTATCATTACCTATGAAAAGTAAGTTATACTTTTCATTAACTGATCATCAGATCGTCTCAGAATACTAAAAATAATTTTTGTAACCAAAATTTACTGACGACATACTTTACGATGATGTCAATGAATTCACCTCATGCTGTCAGATCCTCATCATTTACATTGCTAAACTAATTACACCTTTTGCTTTCTTCACAAAATACCAACTTAAATGTCATTAGCAAAAATGTCATTGATGCAATACAAACCTCGCTGAGTAACAAGATATTCATCTTCACTTCTTATTGAATTGTTCTTTTCCCAGTTTATATACTTCTTCCAGGCTGCTATTTGTTTACGTTCATCTAGAGTTCTCAGAGGTGGGATGCTAACTACATTACGGTCAAGAGATCTAGTGACATTATCGAGTTCTTTCGAAGCTCGACGGATGTTAAGATAATCCTTATTAAGTTCTTCTATTGTCTTTTTTGCTACTGTCACATTTAGTCCCTTAAAGCGTGAACGAATCATTATTTTATAAAATACAAAAAATTATGGAAATCATTCAAATTTAATTTGATCAGTTTTAAAAATTTTTAAAATACTTTAGCATATAATTCAAAGTTGTTTCATAAAAAGATAATATGTTTTATTTACGTGATTAAAACAAAATTAAGTTGTTGTTTGAATTCTAAACTTTTAAATTAAGCATTGATTACATTGGTTTCAGAAAAATATAAAAAAATAACGACCTGGATTTTTAAAATTAGAAACATAGCATTGAAGAATAAACAAATGATTAAAATAATAACTTTATCAACTAATGTATTACATTGCATAATAAAAATATAAAGAATTAAAGACCTGAATTTAAAGTCAATAAGCTTCGAATGCAAGCAACTCTTAAATTTGATAGGACAATTTATTATCGTTTTCTTCATTGATAAGTAAATTGATAATTTACTTTATTGACAATTTTATTGATAATTTAATTCTTTACTTCGTTAGTAAACAAGAAATTCATTGATTTTTAGTTGACTAATGATTTTTAAAAATTTAAATTTTTAAATTTTTAAATTTAAAAATTTTAATTTTATTTACAATATAATGAACAGATGCAAATAAAAGCTTATGAAATATGGAATATCCAGGAGCTTTTGTAATAGTTTTTAATTTTCTATTGAAATACAGAAAAAATTTGAAATGTTTATATGTAACATTATAGTTATTTAGTTATTTCTGCTGCGCGTTTTCTTAAAACGAAGACATTTAATACTATAAAAGTAATCTTTTTATTTCCAAAAGACAAACATTTCAGTCAAAAGCTCTACTTTAGAATAAATTATAGGAACTAAGATGCACATCTTGAACAACTACGAATAAACAAATAAAATATAAATAAAAAGTGTAATAATAAACCGAATTGACTAAGATCTAAATTATTGGTCACTGTTATTTCATAAAATTAATTACATATTTTTACTCAATACGAAATATAAACTAAATTATAATAATTATTAAACTAACAAATATAACGTAAACGATTTAATTACAGAGATGCAATGATCACTTAAAGGCAGTCTATTCATGATTAACAAAATGTATTTGTATCTGTACAAATGTTTGATTAATCATATACTTTGACATAATAAATTTATCCACAAGAGAAATTTTTTTATTTCGGTCATACACAGTGACCCTTTTTAAGATAATAGTATTTTTGCGATCGTCTTTCTTCGAAAACCTTTGCATTAATTCCTTTAAAAATAAACTAATAAGAAAGATATCATCTCGTCCTACAGTCTACTGTCCACCCATCAGGTGTTTAGCACCTTATTCAATAGGAAACCTATAACTCACCAAACATTAGGTGTCGTATATCAGATAAAATGTAAATAATGTAATTCAACCTACGTGGGTCAGACTAAATGACCATTACACTTTGTAATAAAGGAACATAGTAATGCTCTAAGGAAAGTAGACATGTCACCTGCTATTTTGAACAATTCCCTCAATAAAAGACAATAGATTGAGTTCGACGATGTCAGAATACTTGCATAAGAACTAAATAACTATAGGCGTTTAACCTTGAGTCTATGCACATCAATGACAAAGGAGAAAGAATGCGTTGTGATAAATCGAGATAATACATAGTTGTATTTTTTTGCGATCGTCTATCTTCGATAACATTGGCCTGAATTCATTTGAAGATAGTCTAAGACGGCAGATATCATCTCGTCCAACAGTCTACTGTCCACCTATCAAGTGTTTAGCATCCTTATTCAAACGGATACCTAACTCAGCAAACATTAGGTGTTGTATAAAATGTAAAGAATGTGATTCAACCTACGTGGGTCAAACTAAACGATCATTACACCTTAGAATTAAGGAACGTCGTAATGCTCCAAGGGAATGGGGGTATGCCATCTGCTATTTTGAACAATTCCTTCAATGAAAGAAACAATATTGAGTTCGACGATGTTAAAATACTTGCGAATAAATTAAATAGCTAGAGGCGTTTAATACTTGAGTATATGCACATCAATGACAAAGGAGAAAGAATGCATGTTAATAAATAAAACTATAATTTAAGAATTACCATCGATAGTATAGACAGAGAAAATTTCTTCATATTCTTCCGTATTAATTATAGGGCAATTTTTTTTGAAAACAAGTATTATCTAGAAAATGTCACTGTGTATGACCGAAACAATACAATACATTTCTTATTTAATTTACTTGAACTGTAAGACATGAATGTAATGCATGAATAAGAATACAGAATGCATGAATAGCATTTTATGATAACAATGCATTTATTATTTAATTTGCTTGAACTATAGACAGTTTAAACCCAATATTTACATTTTCAAATGCGCAATAATCTTTCCAAATCAGTTCGATATTTGATAGGGGTGTCTGTATTGCTTGTTGATAAACCTTTCGAATAGCTGCACACTTTTGATTTTCCGCATACGATCCACTCGCTTCTCTAGAGAGCAAAAAGCATTTAATATAAAATAAAGATATTTTTAAAATTATTAACAAATATAATTTACAATAAATAAAGTTTATTTGAATTATACTTTGGTTAGAAGAACTAAAATAGATCACAACATTGTTTATTCTACAAATTTTTAAATAAGCAATTTATTTGTTTATTCAATTTATTTAATAATAAATTAAATATTTATTCGATAGCAATTAATATATTTTATTAAACAATATTAATTAATTATGTATTATAGTAAAATAATATTAATTTAAGTTAATATTAATTTAATTAATTAATTAATTAATTTATTAATTAGCAAATTTAACAATTATTTTCTATATTTGAAGTTATATTATCGAGAAATGTAGTTGAATCTTTGTATGTGCAAACGAAATATATATAAAATATGTAAATACTTGGCTTAACGCGCGAAAAAATATTAACCCATCAGTGTTCATTCAATTTTGATTAAAATTAACATTAATTTTAAAGCAATTTAAAGACGTAAATTTAAATATTATTTATAAATTATTTATATTATAAGCCATAAATAAAATTATTTAAATTAAAAAATATATATTAAATACAAACAAATAAAATTAATAATATTTATAAGCATTCATTGCCTTTACGTAACATTCGTCTCCGCTGCTAATTAAGGCCGTCTAATTGTATAGTCAGATCACGATTAAGCTACTCCAGATGTTATGTTATTATCTACGTATGTTTATAAAAAATTAATTGGTAAAGTTCATTTGATCTCTAACTGCTATAAACATTTATGGAATGATCATATTTAAAAATCAAACAAGAAATTAATTTTTATTTCGTCGACTGATTTGAAGAGCATCAGAAAAATTAAAGTTGAAATAAAATTGAAATATTTTTGGTGATGTCGACAACAGCATCATTATGAAGATGTCGTCAACATCAGAATGTCAAACAATTTTTAATTCAAAATGTTGTCAGAGTGACAATATCTTTTGGTATTTAAAATTATTATTAGGATTTATTTTATTATATAAAAAATAAGAATACAAATGTTTATCGGAAATATTTAATGTAAAGATAATTTATTTTTATTAATTAAAAATAAATACCGAGTTTTATTTTATTTTGTTTTTAGACAAAATATTTAATATTTTGTCTTAATACTTTTTTAGCACAAAAAATATTATTTAATCAATATATTTTGTTTAAAAAATTTCTTATCATTGAAGACTTTGTAAAGATTAACAAAGAAAAGTACAAATATAGTCATACAAGTAAACTATGTTTTATGCGGTGCATCCAGATGGAACGGGACTGTCCCGGAGAGGCTTTCCTGAATACATGCCGGGTTTCCCCTCTGAATCACCGCGCTTATGCGTTGAAATAAAAATGTCTTTGCCCGCCAGTTTTTTTGCAGATAATGTTTAATCGCTTTCCCACCGAGGTCAGGGAATAATAACATAACATCTGGAGTAGCTTAATCGTAATCTGACTATACAATTAGACGGCCTTAATTAGCAGCGGAGACGAATGTTACGTAAAGGCAATGAATGCTTATAAATATTATTAATTTTATTTGTTTGTATTTAATATATATTTTTTAATTTAAATAATTTTATTTATGGCTTATAATATAAATAATTTTAAAGAAATTGATTTGCTTTAATATGTAGATGTAAAATTTTTCACTTACATTGATTTAAGAAATGTGATATATTCGATCCATAATGTATTTGACATTACATCCATACCAACCCGTTTGAGGGCATATTCGTAAGCTTGTGATATAATCGTTCTTAATAAAAATCACAGAATAATAACTAACGGTTGTGAATCATTTCAGATGAATTTTATCTATTTATATAGAAATAAACACGTTCTAGAGAAAGTATAAAAGGGAATATAACAAATATAAATCGATATCAGTAATGCCAATTGTAAAACGATATGGACAACGTTTTTAATTTTGGGCATCAACTGTATTACAATTTACGCTAATCGTACATCGATAAAGTATAGGTAAATAAAATTGAAACTACCGGACTCAACATTTTGAACGTTTTCATTCAAAATCTTCGAAAAACAAGTCAGTTTTCCAAATGTATCCGATCCACACACAGATGTTAAGCATCGACTGAATCGCAGTCGTATGCAGTACTTACAGTACTTATTGTATATCATCACTTTCATCACCAATACAATTGAGTTTAAGTTAATTGTACTATTGAATATTATTAAATTCTCAACAAAATTTGAATTTTAGAGAGGGATCAACAAAACACAAATACAGCCAAATTATCATTAAGCAAAATTTTAACCAAATAATTTATTCAAAATTTTAGATTTTAAGTAAAAATTTAAGATTAAAACTAATTTATTTTTTATTATAAAGTGAATGATGATAAGAATATATTTATTTTTTTTATTATAAAGTCGCTAATCTGAAATTACTCAGACGGAACTAATCGTAAGATTTACTGCAGCTAGCAGCTAGATAAGCATAAAAAAATATATTTTTTGTTTGTTCTTTTCTACAATTCCAATGTAGCCTTAATTTACTGAAGCTTGCGAAATACAAAATTATATTATATTATACTATAAAAAATATATTTAAGCGAAAAAAATATGGGTGGATAATATCATCGTTAATATTTTTGCTTTACGGTCCTTACAGAACATGAAGTTAGCAGAATATAAAATTAAATTAGTGTTCATTGATCTTAAATTTTAAATTAAAAAATGGATATACATGAGTTAATTTTTTATTTTCGATAAATAATTTTTTTATCATCATTATATAAAGAGTAGGCTAATTTAGACATAAGGAATTTGGTTAAGAAAAATACTGAGGAGATATCCAAACATAAGTTAGAAATTTGCAATGTATCCACAATACATTGTCTAGAAGAGCAGATAAAAATGGATAGAATTGTTAAAATATAAAATTAAATAAAAAATTAAATAAATATAATATTATTAACATATCATTATATTAATATATTATTATAAATCATTTGCTACATCAATATGTAGTAAGTTCAATATTTATGTATTAGAACATATTTCAATTTTATCATTTGTGATTCTTTCATTCCTGATTTACTGTCTTTACAGAACATGATTTTAAATTTTGATATTTAAGATATTTTTATTTCTGAATGTACAATACAATTTTTCAAAATTTTCTTTGTATTAGAACATATTTCAATCTAATTAGGTCAAGCAATATCTAAATTAAACTTATTTAAATGTGGTCTTCAATAGAAGTCATAAAGTCATTGTTATTGAACATTAGTAGTACATGGTATGCTATATATTAATTGGCTTATATAAATAGTGGGTTCTATAATTATTTTTTAAGATTCAGATATCTAAATGTTTAAAAAAAATAATATTTAAAATTTAATTTATAATAAAATAATTTTATTATTAAATAATTTTAATAATTTTATTATTAAATTTTAATTTGTAAATTAATTAATTTATTTATAATTATAAATTAATATATTACTATTGATTTAATATAAAAACATTTATATAATATTTTAATATAAAAGCTGTACTAATAGTAAAATTGACAAGTTAGCAGTCAAGTAAGTGTTTAAGAAAAAACTACATCTTATTAAATTTACTACATAAATATGTAGTAAGTTCAATATTTATGTATTAAAACATATTTCAATCTAATTAGGCCAAGCAATATCTCAATTAAACAAATTTTAATTACAAATCCAAAGAGTAAATTAATATATTACTAATATTATTTAATATTATTAAATATGTAGCTGATTTATTTAAAGAAGACTGTAGACTAAAACATCAACACAATAAAATATTGTTTAATATTTATTAATCGGATTGTATAAATAGTGGGTAATCAGTTGTAATCACCTAATTGTTAGTCACATAATCTGCCGACTCACTTAAACCGGCATTCAACACGTTATTTGATATGTCATTTGATTGCTTTACATGTTTAACGATATTATTCGTTGACATAAGTATCGGCGACGAAAACTTAGTAAATATCTCTGCACAGCATACATCTCTTTTACATCACAATGTCGATGAAACGCATTATCTGAAGACAGCTCCGATTTCTTTGTCAGAGCATTTTGCTTGAATTTTTCGTTTGTAAATATTTGGAGAGAAAATAATTCAATCGATCATCTCGTATATTGCTTTGTTGTATAAAATGCTTCAGTATATATTGATTCCCATTAAATGTATTAATAATTTTTTGTAATGGAATCACCTAATTGCTAGTCCAGATATATAGGCTTGTATTTTTATATTGTATAGATATAGTTTAACTTGAGCTATTTTACAAGTCAAACATTGTAATTAGTTATAGCTTTTTAACCAAGAATATTAAGTGAACAGACAAGAATAGTAAGTCAATAATTAAATATTAACAGATTAAATGTTTAAAGATTAAAATATAAAGAAATCTATGAATCGGTGCAGTTGAGGATTATGGCCTGATTTATTTAAAGAAGACTGGAGATTAAAACATCCTACAATAATATATTGTATATTATTTATTAATCGGCTTATATAAACAATCAGTGGTAAAAATTCCTTTTTAGATTAAGATATTTTAATTTTTAAATTTATGTAATAAATTGTGTATTTTTAGCTAATTATTTAGTAAATTAGACAACGCCCGTTTTGTGAAAATAATCAATTGGTAGCATTCAAAATTGAAAACTGAAAAAGCACAGAAGCAGCAAAACCGAAACTTACTTATCCTTTGATGTCAATTGTGAGTGGATATCTTTGACATAACTTATGTATAATTTCCATAGATCTATACTCGGTACTTTATCGAGACAGAGTCGAAAAAGCTACAGAGTTCATTGAAATAATCATGATTTTTATATAAATTACATGTTATTCTTACCCTTTCAGCGTGCTCGTAATTACGCGTTTGTATCTATTCAACAATATAAAGAGTTAAATATAATAAAAAACATTGAATTACAAATGACTTAAATTGCTAATAGTTTCAATTGATGGATCACAAAGTCTTTAAAATATCCTATCGTAATTAAGAAATAATATAAATATATTAGCAGACAGATTATTGCACGATTCCCACTTATTGTTCTCTACATGCAAGAAATTCAGCAAAATGGTCACTTGTCCAACCTCTGTTACATAAAAGTAGGGTCAGAGATATTTTCGACCTAAAATTGACTATAATGTAAAGCACTATCGGTTTACTAAATGATTCAATTGTCTCGGAAAATTTGAGCGAGTACGTTGTAAACTGCTCTGTGGAATTTATTAAGCATTTAATTTTTAAGCAGTTGTTTTCCAAATACAATAATCTACTGTTCCATTCAGTTGTCTTCACTGAATCATTTGCTAAGCAAAATTTTAACACAAAATAGACTCGAACTAAATTTTCGACTGATGTTTCTAAGCCATTAAGGATTCCTTCAAATTTACACATGAAAATGAAATATTATGATTTGATCCGACCCAATGGCAAGTGGATTAGACGCGAGTGCTACCAAATCCGTTGTTCAATACACCGTACCCAAGCATAAGTACAACGAGTGGATAGAACTGTTCGAACCAAGTCACTGCGATTACGATAGCTGCTTTAGAAAATGAATAAAGAAGCTATGGTAAGAAATAAGAATTTAAATATAAATAATTATACTAAATATTTTGGATTTATCCGTAGAATAAGCTAAAAATTAGAAAAAGTAAGAAATTCAATTACTTTTTGCAATGAGTTATTCAAATTGGAATAATAAATTTTTTATTTCGCTAACCTCTGTTAGCATATTCAGATGCTAACAGAGGTTAGCGTCTGAAGTATACCGTTTAAAAAAAATCATCTTATCGCTTAGAAAATTTCATCTTACCGCTTAAAAAATTTAATCCTCATCAATGATGATGAATTAATTAATTTTAATCATCATCAATTTGATTATTTTTATCTAATATGCGTTATTATATTTTATTTAATGTTTCATAATATTAAATATATAATTTAATATAGAATTTAAACATAGAATCCTTAAATATTTTGAAATAAATCAAAATTATTTAAAAATATCTATATTTAGAAAAATAAAAGGTGTTCCAATGGTAGGTAATGGTAGCCCATTTAAAGCTGACTTGTTTTTAAGCTTTATAGAATATGAATTTGTTCATAACTGTTTTAAAAATAAATCAAAATGTTATAAAGATATGAAATATATGTTTCAATATATTGATGATATATGTGTATTTAATTCTAATAATTTTTATTCAATTAGTGAGCGCATTTATCCAGAAAGCCTTATTCTTAACAAAACCAATATTAATGATAAAGAAGGTGTATATTTAGATATGAACATTAAATTAACATTAACTAAAACTACTATTAATTTATACCGTAAAGATGACATTTAAATTTACAAATATATGGATAAAATTGAATTAATAGAATCCTTAAATATTTTGATAAATCAAAATTATTTAAAAGTAGGGACATCTATATTTAAACAAGTAAAAGGTGTTCCAATGGGTGGTAATAGTAGCCCAATTATAGCTGACTTGTTTTTAAGCTTTATAGAATATGAATTTGTTCATAACTGTGTAAAAACTAAATCTAAACAATATAAAGATATGAAATATATGTTTCGATACATTGATGATATATGTGTATTTAATTCTAATAATTTTTATTTAATTAGTGAGCACATTTATCCAGAAAGCCTTATTCTTAACAAAACCAATATTAATGATAAAGAAGGTGTATATCTAGATATGAACATTAAATTAACATCAATTAAAACTATTATTAATTTTTATCGTAAAGATGACATTTAAATTTACAATAAACATATTTTAGCATGAGCATTCATGCATACCATATAATATAAAATATAATACATTAAATAATGAAATTTTAAGAATTGCAACAATATGTAATGATATTGGCTTTCTTCAAAATCATTTAAATAATTTAATAGATACATATTTTAAACTAGGTTACTATAAAAGACATCAAACAATTTATTTATAATATATAATTTATTTATACAAAGATGACATATTTAAATTTACAAAAAACATATTTTTGCATGAGCATTCATGCATACCATACAATATAAAATATAATACATTTAATAATGAAATTTTAAGAATTGCAACAATATGTAATGATATTGGCTTTCTTCAAAATCATTTAAATAATTTAAGTGATTATTAATTATTATTTTAAGTAGGGCACTATAAAAATGCAATCAAACAGAAAATAGTAAAATATACAAATCAACAAAATATTATTAAAAATAAATTTAAAATCGTTAGCGGAAAATTTTAATGGATGGATAATAAATAATATACTTTGTATCAGAATATAATACAACATAAATAATTATTGGAGCTGGATCGAAGGAAATACAAAGTTATTTTTGATATTTCGCTAACTGCTGTTAGCATCTTCAGAAAATTACTTTTGATATTTTAAATATTGATATTATCTTTCTTAATAAGAAACACAAATTCCATCAGAGAAAATACGCCATTAGCATGTATTTGGCACGGTTGCTAATAATATTTAACAATCCCATTCGTGACATTGTTATATCCACATATATAAATTCATTACATTTTAAAAAATATATTTTAATACTGAAATGTTAATTACTTAGCGATTGTAGCTGAATGTCCTTTAATAATAGGTGATGTCCTATAATATGATAATGTATTATATTATATAATATTATATAATTATAATATCATATAATTATACATATTATAGGACATTATAATGTCCTATAATATGCAATGTAATATTGCATTGCATATTATAGTATTATCATATAATTTTTATATTGTAATGAATCTTATAATATAATCATAAGATTTTATACAGCGGTATATTTAACTGGCTTCAGTCTGTATTAACCAACTAAAATGATTTTAAAAAACAAAAGGAATTCTTACCTCGCACTCTATATATGATCTCCAGAATCTAGAGCATAGCGGAAAATTAAGCAAAAGTTCTTCGAAAAATTCTCGTTTTTGTTCAATTGGTTTATGCTATAAATAAAGATTAAATCTATGAATTCAAAATCATGGAAGTAGTCCATATTGGTTTATCTTAAGTTGTGTAAAGAAGCATTTACTGTCTTAAGACAAATAAAATGTTAAATATTAATTATATGAATAAATTTGCTCATTATGTAAAAATTAATTCATTTGCAGAATTTCTGTGTGAATTTATTGCAATAAAAATATATTTATAAAAATAAATAAATAATTATTAATAATTATTAAATAACTTTAAAATAAAATTACTAATAAATAATATAAATATAAAACAGTTAATAAATATAAAGCAGATTTTAATATAACTGTAGTACACATCTTTTAAATGTAAATATTCGTGTTTAACATAATTGATTATAAATATGTAATTTCAATTAACACCTTACATGAATGAATTCAAGTTAAATTTATGATAAGCAAATTATTAATATCGGGGATAATTCATTGTAGCTAGAGTAAATTGTATCGTTTGTTGGTTGAAAGATCAACTCAACAATGTCAATGAAAAAAGTTTTTATTTGATACCAATATTTCAATCAACGATTTTGATCATCTTCAGGGAATACTTCAGATAAATACTTTTTTAGATAAACTTTATTTTAGCTTTAGGTTTAAAGTTTTTGATAGCAAACAAATGAAACTTTCTGATAATAAACAACTGATTTGATGCTCGCAATTGATAAGTAGAATTTTGATTCAAATAGAAAAAATCCGTTTGTTTGGCATAAAGTGATTGGATTGAGGCATTAACAAATACAAAAATTAGGAAAAATTCTTGGAATTTTAACTTATCGAAATTGATTCAACAAATAAATATAATACCTGATTGTCTTTCAGGAGCACGATCCATGCAGCTACGGAGTACTTATTATCTATTACTTGTCGCCGAGCTAAATCAACCCTATTAGCTTCAGCAATGCTGACCATCTAAAAAATAATCAGATGATGAACCATTCACCAATTAATGAAATAAATACAACAGATTTTTTAATATAAAATATTATTTTTAAAAAATATTTTTTAATTAAAAATACTAAATAAAAAGAATATTTCATACAAAAAGAATAGTTTAATTTCAAATTAACATTTATCTTATCTCTCTTCAGTATTTGTTTATAAAAAGAATGCGAATCTTTGAAGGTAAGATGGTAATATTGAAGATTGAAATGTCCTAATAAGCAATTTTTTTATAAAATAATGTATAAAAATAGACAATTAATGATCATCTAATTCATCTATAAAAAGGTGAACAAGTTGAGCGTAGGTTTTTAGACGTTAACATATTTTGGATTTTTGCTCGATCAAACATCAATAGAATTCGGCAATATTCCGTCGCTTACAATGAATCACAGAAGCGTTCAAGATACGAAGAACAGGTTACTCTAATAAAACATAAGACTTTCGTACCGGAAATTTTTATATTTTTGGTGGTTATACACAATTCGGCCATGCAATTCCTTCGAATCATCGTTGCTAAACATGATCGTCATAACCAAGTCGTATGCAAACACTATCAGACATTTAAAGAGGCGATTTTGCTTTGCCAGACCTTGTACTGCATTAGAATAAACAAGCAGCATCCTATGCAAATCTTAATTTCCTTACCCTTCTTCAACTTGCAATCATCTACCGCCCGGTTTATCTCCACCATTTTGCTTCATTTCGAATAAACTCGCCGATCCTCTATCAAACCGTCCACTTCTTCATTATCTTTAATTGTCCTAGGAGATTTCAGCATCCATCTAGATCACTCTTCTGATAAAGATTTCGTAAAACTCGCCAGTTTTCTGTACGATTTAGCATTCATTTACTTAATAACCTCCCCACCCATATTCGTAATGGCACTCTTGATAATATCGCTTTCTCCAACAGTTTCATTGCACACGCTTCCTCTACAATTTCGGATGATGGTTTTTTCAATAATTTCCTCAACACTGTAAATATTACTATCCCAAGCGTTCGGGTTCGCACTTCTAGTCGACAAAGGACACCTCAACATTTCTGTCTTGCGATCCGCAATGCTTGACTCTCCTCGTTTGTCGCATAATGTAAACTATTCACGGTTTATCATCTATCCACACTTTTCAACCATGAGCCCTCGACCGTCCTCGATTATATTTTTCTTTAAAAAGAGAGAAATTTATTTTGATTGGCAAAAACGTGCCAACGACGCGCTTACAGAGCCCACTAAGAATAAATAAAATGGTCAAACTGGCAAAGACATAACCCCGCAGATGAATTTTGAATAGTATAAACAAAGAAGTCGAGCGGATGTACGAATGGAGCGAATACCAAGTTAGAGGAACATCAACAGGAAAGTAAGGGAGGAAGTAATTTGTCGAATAATTTGGAGTGTAGATGAGAAGGAAATGAGGTGATCTTAAGGATAAAGAAACAGAACGTGATTCATCGAGATATGGAAGATGTAAGTATGAAGGGGTATTGTGATGCAGTAGACGAGGGGTCAGGATAATCAAATGAAACTGGACATGACGGTTAATTGTGGGATGCCAAAACGATTGAAATAAGGTTAAGATATGTGATCAAAACAGCGGAGAGGTATGAGAACGCGAACTCTTGCCACTTATCTTTTATTTACCTCTCAAGATCCGCTCTAGCATCCTCCATATTCTTTGAAGAGCTATCTAACCTTTTATCATATATCTCCTAATTAACTATTTTTACTTTTGTAATCGGTGATTTTAATGTCCGTTTAGAACGTAGCTACCTTCCAAATCCCCGTTAATTGGCATCCATATTTCAAACCTACGAGTATTTAATCATTCCTTCTGAACCGACATATTAATTGGGTGGTCTTCTAGACTATGATTGTATCCACAAGTCCTTCGAGCATCGTTACTTATGTATTGTTTGTGACCCAGGAATATCTAACCACTTCATGGTCTTAATTAGAATTAATCTAGACCATATAGACAAATCTCATAAGGTTGTCACTTTTCGCCCATTGTCTTATTTGCAGCTTGCAGATTTAGTATATGAACCAGCTTCTTCTACACTATCCACTTGACTGTTTTCACTTCCCCCTGATGTCTTGCCAACCTTTATTACTCCCAAGTTTCTTCCATCGTCGATTAAATTCTTCCACTTCGACAATTCTTAATTTCACTTAAGCACTCCGCTCCTTGGTTTGACAGTGAATGTCACTCATACAAGCGTGATCTCCGTCGCCTACAGAGGACGTGTAAGCATTTTATTTATTGCAGCATTATCACCCTATTTCTGCCATTCACGGTCAATTAAAAAAGGATTATTTTTACGTGGCAAATGTGTGCCGGCGCACGCTTACATGATCACAAAATGACAAACAAAAATCTAAATCATGTGTCGAGATAGTGGGAATAGAGGAGATATTTGAATGTGATAAAGGACGAAGCGCGGTGGACTTCGATAGGGAGCTGATTTCAGGCGAGTGAGCGGCGAGGAGGAAAAATCAGAGACCGTAGTTATTGGAGTAATTGAGAACGTGGAATATAAGGGAATGACGGGAACGCAACGATAGAGAGGTGGGGTGAGTGTCGTCTAAGAAAGGAAGTTTGATGAACGATTGGGAGCCCACAGCGATGAGACGAAAAGTGCCGAGAAGGCGGAGTTGGATGCGGATGTGGCTGATAGTCCAGACGAGTTGGGCAAGATGTGTGGATATGTGGTCGAAGCGACGGAGATGTAGGAACACTCAAACGGCAGAGTTTATGATACATTGTAGGGTAGGATGATGTATTATGGATAATTGGCGAAAAGGCTGGGGCAGTAATCGATTCTAGGTAAGAGAATCGATGACAGAATATACATACAAGATCGGGAGTGAATAAGAGCGCGGATACGTCGGATGTCACGGATAATTACGTTAGACGAGCGCACCTTGTCACACACGAAGGGTTTAAAAGAAAGGTGGTCATCGAAAAGGAATTTAAGAAAGTGAGATTATGGACTATGGGAATGATTGATGAGGCAAAAAATACAGGGGGAGGTGATATGTTAGAGTTACGGGAGAGAATCCACATTATTTTGGACTTGTCGGAGTTTAGAACAAGATGAAGAAGGGCGAGACTTTTGTAGTTAGAAGAAAGACAGTTGAAGGCAGAAATACCGATATCGTGTATGCGATGGGCGGGTGCATTAGCATAAATTAGGATGCCATCAGCGTATTGCATGACGTTAAAGAAGTAAGGTTTATAAACGGAGAGAGATCGCCAAGTAGAAGAGAGAAAAGCATGTGACCTAGGACTGAACCTTGTGGAACCCCAGAGAAAATAGGGAGGGGAGGATGATGAATTAGAACAGTTTGTGGTGATTGTAGACAACTTGAAAATTTCTATCGATGTTTCGGATGGAGATGGATGTTTTGCCGTTTTCCTCGCTACCCTTTTTTCGATTTGGACTGGAAAGAAGTGAGCGATTTTGGAAAAAGTGCGATCGGTGAAATGCGAGTGACTTAAGAAGAGATTAGTTTAAATCGTTGGGATAAAACAAAGGACGCATGAGAGCGATGCTTGAATATAATTTTCAGGAGAGGTGGCTGAGAAGGATTAGATTGAGAAGATTTGTTTAGATAAATGAATCTGACAGGAGAGATATCGTTGAAAACGGATGGTTTATCCGCAGGAACAAGAGACGATATGATGTATATGAAGCGGAAACATCGTGGTCGAGGAGATAAAGAGGGTTGAAGGTGTGATATTGGTGACGATGATGTAACGATCGCGAGAAGGAAAGCATTTCCGTGAATGAGGACGAGTGACGTAAGTGGGTGAGGTCATGCTAGGAAAGCTGGAAGTTAAGGATATGAAGGGAGTAGGTTTGACAGCGGGAAACAAAGGAGATATTGATAATTTGGAGGGTGGCAATATATTTAAAGAAAGGTTATAAGTGAAACGATCGTGGATGTTGGTAGAGGTTATGTTGATTGATGGATGTATATTATTGAGAACCGAGACAAGAAACTGGAGGGGTGTCGCGAGTGAAAATGACATAGGATGGGCAGTGTATATTGTGACAGGATCAGTGGGTGGAGAAAGGACTTCGAAAACGACGGGGGTTGTATGAATGACCGTGTTGAGGTTGATGTGTGCTTAGGGGAGAGGTTGCGGAGTGGCAATGTTTTCCAAAGAATGGCACGAATGCAATCTGTATAAAGTAATTGATGTTTTGTGTGGAAAGATGTGATTTAATACCATAGGTGTCGATAAATTACCTTAATTGCGTAATTATAATTCTAGCGTTCGTAATTTCTTGGCAGAACTAAATCCACAAAATCTTCATTCGCATATTTTCTTAAATCCAGAGAAACTGTCATTGTGGTCCAATATTCACATGCAGACGTATCACAGGCAAATTGAATGTCACAAAACTTGGATGTAGAGAAGCTATACATATTATTGACTATGACAATATCCGCATTATTTTCAATATTCACATTAGAAGTAGAATTCAACTGTTTGTTTCTTCTCATTGTTCGTAAGTTCGTTGTATTGCAAGTATGTTCGTTGTTGAAAATTTTGTTCGTTGTTGAAAATCCTAGATGTATTAACAAACGCCGTCATTATTGTTCGCTCCAGACTAAAGCTACACTCTTTTGGGATAATTAAATATCATCCGCGACCACTGATCGGTCGCGCTGGAAATATTAAATCGACTCCTTCCGCCTGTCTCTTCTTTGTTCGTTTGCTAAATCGATCCTTCAATCTTCGCTAGTTATCTCAGATTTAAACTTGACAATGTATGTCTTACTTTTCCACTTATTGGTTACTCGTCAATCATTGTCACATCATGCCCTCCTGAACTTTTCCACATATTGATTGTGTTTTCTTAGTAAATTATCGTACTGATATCTCGAATTCTTCAACTCTTTATCTCCTCATAATCCTTTACCAACAACTGTTCTTAAATATTTTGCCCCTACTAGTAACTTTCTTTTGTACACTATTTAATTCGTGTACTCGACTAAAGATATCCCCCTTTGCATGACAGGCTGCCATATTCGTCCGTTGCTGAATCCCAATCCATCGACCCTAATTTTCCATAGTCTTACAATCATATTTTACTACTTCTCACTATTTCGAAACTATTTGACTCGTGTAGATCACTCATTCTCCTTCATATCCTTCAGCATTGTTATGGCTTATCCAACTTTACTCTTAAATAGCTCTCGTCATATCTTACGGCCGCCGTGCCAATGTATCATCCGGCAATGCAGTTAGTGTATCTTTCAGAGAATACGGTTGAGAGACAGAAGAAACTGAATAAACACTGAAAGAACGGTCAAATAGATAAGAAAAAACCCAGGCTGCCTCGGAGTTAGAGAATCCATAGTCATGACGGAGCCGATAGAGAATAATATAATGACCAACGATGTAGAATGCAGATGAGAGGTAGAGGGAGATTATGACGCTACAAAGTTTTTTTCTCGTGATTGTAAAAGATCACCAAAGACATTTTGACACGCTAGTTACGTGGAATGATTAGAACGAAAAGTAGATTGAAACGGGGGATATAAATTTGACGATAGAAGATATGCATTAACCTGATTTAGCACAATACGTTCCAAGAGTTTTAATAAGGTTGGAAGATGAGATATAGGACGATATGATGACGGAGTAAAACTGTCGAGAAAGTGTCTTTTAAATGGATGAACATTGGCAGACTTTCTGTTTGACGTAAAAGTGCAGCTGCGGATAGAATAGAAGAACAAGGTTGTCAAAAACAAAGATACCGAATGGCAAATAAGCAATTTAAGTACATAGGAATAGGCTCGGCACGAGAAGATTAGTTAGACAATAAAAGAATAACTTTTGAAACTTCGGTGACGCATGCGACTCTTAGAAATTACACAGTTAAAATCAAACAATGGTGTTGATTTAATACTCGATTACATATTACCTCGGCGAGGTAATATGTAATCGAGTATTGTTTTGTGCTCAGAGTCAAATAGAGATGATATAAATCGAATTAGGCGACACAAGGGCAGAGCCAAGAATATCTGATCGAAATAAAGTAAGATTGAGAAATTTTCACGGTCGATTGAAGGTAGGCGAGACTCGAGAGGGACCAAGCTTGTTAGTAAGAATAGGGTAAGTAAAAAGTGGTCAGAGACCTGGATCTGAGATATTAAATAAATCATGTGTAGAGAAACTGCACGGATTACAATGATAACAAGGGTACCACCAAGTATATGAGTGGGAGGGGCCCAAAATAAATGGAGATAATAGTCGGAAAGAATGTTTACAAGTTTGATGGAATATGGATGGGAAGAGCGGTCTAAGTGAATGTTGAAATCACCTAGTACAAACTGTGGGAGTGCTGAAAGTGAACAATAAGAAAGAAGATCATCTAGTTCATCGAATAACTTGAAGGAAGGATTGGAAAATCCAGGACGATATATAAAGCGAGTTCAAGTGGTAAAGGATGATACGATCTACAGATAAGTAATTCGAAAGATTCGGGTGCTAGAGAACAATTAATTTTATAAGGGACGAAGGAGGGCGAGCAAAGGTGACAACCCACAGTAATTTGACGTGGATGTTGATAGCGCATTATCAGAAGAGCGGGCAAAATTAGTAAGAGAGATTCCTGTTGAACGTCGACGATGGATCGTAAAATCATCACAACCAATCAGCCAAAATTCAGTTATACAGCAAATGTCAAGCGATTGGGTGGCGAATGTGTTGAAAAGAAGGTCAGTTTTATTTTGGATAGAACTGATGTTGAGTAGACTAATGCGATACGAGCGATAATAAGAATTGCCTAGAGAAGGGGACGAGAAGGATAAGCTGGTCACCATCGAATGTTCGAACGATTGTCAACGCGAAAATTTACATTTACATTTTTATTGTAAGAGAAGGTTCTCTTTTAATATCACGTAGACGTTTTTCTTTACGAGCAAAAGAAAACTGAGTGATTTCAGACGGGGAGAGATTGGGAAAGATGCAACAAGTAGACGATGATGAGAGGAGTTTAAAACGCTGAGAGTGAATCGGCGTTGCTTGAGTATGATTACTGAGAGCTACCTTTAAGAATGGAGGACGATCTGAGTTTGAAGCAGAAACGTGTAATGTAAGAAGATGTATAGAAATTGGAGAGATGCAATTTATGAGAGAGATATTATCAGTAGGTAGGATTATCGAAAGGAAAGATAAAGTGTGGATACATCAGCATCGATACGGCTTTGAGCGAAAGAGGAGTCGGAGACCTCGACATTCGATATGATAATGCACCTATCACGTGAAAGGAATCGTTTTTGTTGACGTTAGGGAACTGTAGGATTGACCTAATTAGGCTTGAATATTTTGGTTGCAGACGAAGGAATATTACGATTTAATAGGAAAAACTGAACGAGTGTATTGGCATAATAATACCGCTTATTTCTGATGAAGTTTTGGAAATACTTTTGGATGAAGAAACATTAAAGATAATTGGTTGAAAACTTATAGGAATATTAATTTGATGAACAGGATCAATATTATCGGAAGCTAAATTGATTGATGAAAGGAGATCACAAGAATTAGAGGAACGTTGGGGAGCACGCAACAAGTAGTGAGATCAGAGGTGACGAGAAAGTGATCGGATAGATTACGTTCGGAGATGGACAGTGAGGTGAAGTTAGGAAAACGGTTAGGGACAACGATGATATCGAGTTCTCCGCCAAGGATATGTATGGGGCAGTGGAGATGAGTTAAATTGGAAGTAATTTCGACTAATAGTGGGCTGAGCAGACATATTGATACGGCGACTATGTAGACGGACACGTAAGTAGAGCAGATCGATTAGAAATAGCCACATAGGTATCATTCAAAAACATACGCCAAATTCATTTAGAGCAGAGATGTAGTCAAAAACGCATTAATAGGCGAACTAAAATTCATACTTGGGCGATTAAAAATTGAGAGATTTGTTTGATTGTTGTTAGGACTCGAGCTATTACGATATATTAACATGTATGGTTGTTCTTGGTATCATTATATTTTCGCATCTGGTTTAAATGACTGTTAACATAATTCACGCGGAATGGTCTCATTCTCTCTTTTGGATAATTCATTAAAAAGAAGTTAGCCGATATAAAAGAAACCTGCGTTGGCATTTGCCAGTGATTTTGCTACTGATCCTATATGTTGAAGCAATAGTGCTGTTGTAGCACTTGATGTGACGTTACCAGAAATCGCTATGGTACTTCATGCGCATGACTTGTGCATTGTGCCGACTGCCAGTCCTCCTCTGCATCCAGCAGAGGGAGTGTTCTAGCACTAATGAGTCATTATGAAGATGAAACGATACTTGTTACTGGTATCGTTGTTCAATCCAATCTGGATTAAATGCTTGTTAATATAATTCATGCGGAATGGTATCATTCTCTCTTTTGAGTTATTAAAAAAATTAAGCTTAGATATCTCTATTTTTCAAGTTCTGTTATTTTCAAGTTTTTATATTCTATTTGCATTGTTAAATCACTGAAATCGATGTTAGAATCATTACTATTAAAAATTATTAAATCAAATATCATTAATATTAAAAATTATTAAATCTATCACGTGTATGGTGTCTCCTTTGTTCAATAGGTGAACAGTATGGGTACAATGTAAATCAAAACAAATCAAGTTGTTTATTCATACACGAAACAGGATCCGCGCTCAATATATCTTTCAGGTTGATGGCATAAGCATTATTGACGATGGATTAAAGGTACTTGGTGCACTTATTGACCACCAAAGTTTGTAAAAGAATATTGCTGGGAGCAGTTTTTATCAATGTCAGATCTAGTCGAGAATGTCGCTAATGTCGCTAATAACGATGCACATTCCGCATTTATAGCATATTATCTTGCAGTTCAGTCAAAGTGGACTCAGCTATTCCGTGCTGTTGATTGCGACATTGAATGGTTGGATAATCTAAAAAATGCTATTGAAACAAAGTTCATTAATGTCATGTTTAACGATGACATTGATGTTGATTTGAGAGATGTATGTTCGTTGCCGACCAATATTGAAGTTAATTAAGATACCATTTCGTACTGTTAATGCGACGGTTTTGTTCTAGGACTGGCTTGTCACGAAGTCTATCGCCAACCCTCCTCCTTTCTCAGCACGGGCTTGGGAGCGGTCATTGCGGAGTTACCCATGGTTTCATATCAATGTATAATTAATATATCTTGTTATCATTGTGGGAATTATCTCTTGTTATCAATTTAGCGAGAGAATTATCTCAATGAGCGCGGGAGAAGAGATGACGACAATTGAAGCCGATAACGGCGACGGAAGGACAAAGGTCGAAAACGCCAGCGGAAAGAAGAAAAGGAATGTAAAGCTCGACGTTGATGAGAACAGCGATGACAACATCAGTCTTCAAGTCATAGAGGATAATGGCGATGACGTAAACACGGACTCTGATGAAGACGATAATGAAGACGATAGCGACGAGGAAGAAGTTGATAACAACGAACTGTAAATACAATAAAGAACTGTAAATATAATAACGAACTGCAATATAATAATGTAATATAATGATATAATAAGTAATATAATAACGAACTGTAAATATAATAACGAACTGTAAATAATGTACATGTGGATTGCAAAATATAGGAAAAACATCAAATGTTAAAAACTAAGTTTATGCAACACATATATAATATACAGCATAATAGTCAAACTATATTTCATCGGCATATGAGATTAATACGACATGATATTAAAAACTGTAAATTATTTATTTTAAATAAATAATAATTTTAGATAATAATTGTAAATATTTGTAACATATCAATATTGAATCAAAAACTATTAGAAAAAGAAGATTTTTGGATAAAAACGCTTAATTCCATGTACCCATTAGGATTGAATGACGTGGTACAAGGAATTGGCAGAAGTAGTATAATACATAATAAACAACTATATTATAATAATCCGGTTAGACGCAAACAAAGAAGTCATGGTGATAAAAGGACTAAGAAAAATAGAGTTAAAAATTTTAAAAACGATACGCATATAAATGAACAGTTAGAAATATTAAAACAACTTTTAAGAGATAATAAGCTAAAATATCTTAATAAGCTAAAATACATATTTACGACATTTCACGGTGACATATTAAATCATGTTAAATCAAAAGCTATTAGAAAGAGAAGATTTTTGGATTGAAACGCTTAATTCCATGTACCCATCAAGATTTAATGACGTGGTACAAGGAATTGGCAGAAGTAGTATAATACATAATAAACAACTATATTATAATAATCCGGTTAAACGCAAACCAAGAAGTCATGGTGATAAAAGGAATAGGAAAAATAGAGTTAAAAATATTAAAAAAGATATGTATATAAATGAACAATTAGAAATATTAAAACAACTTTTAAGTGATAATAAGCTAAAAGATCTTTATGTAAATATAAGAAGTTTTTCTAAAGATATCATATGTTCAATAAATCAAAAATTAATTAACGACTATGATAGGCTAAGTTGTATAATAGACAGTTATTGTAATACAAAATACTATAATCGTACAATAAATGTTAATAATAACAATAGAAAATATACATTAACATAAACTTCATTAATAAATGTATAGATAACATAAATATAGCCGGACTTTTAAATAATTCTAAAAGTAAAGAAATAATAGGGTCAGATTTAAGTAAATATATTCCTAAAATAAGGTATAAACTCCTACCACCATTAGGACGAAAAATTTGTAATTATAATAAAGAATTAAAATCAATATGTAACGATAATATTAGAAACATAATGGAAACAGAATGCAATTGTAAAAGTCTTAGTTTTGATAAAATAAATGAACATATATGTACCCATAATCTAGAATTAATTGAAAATTGTGAATTAAGAAAGCTGCTATCAAAAGGGTATAAATATAGATTAAATAATAACAACGACAAAAATAAAATTTACAATTCGTTATATAATAACTTAAATGATTACTTTGGTAAGCTGATTAATAGTGAAAGCTTGAATATATCTAAGATAAACATTTGGAAAGATTATATATTTGATAAAATTAAAAATAAAATGAAAATAACAAACAATTATAAAAGGAAAGATAAAATTAATAAAGATATGTATACAGAACTTACTAAATTAAAGGATAACTATATAATAACAACTATTGATAAAGCTAGTTAATAACTTTGTCTTCATATGCAAAAAGCTTTATTATGATATACTAATGAAAGAGGTTAATTCCTAATGATTTAAATGTAAATCCAACATATGAACGTAGTGAGTTGAGTTTAGAAACAATTATTACAAGTCACTGTTCTATAATGGATAAAAAGGGTATAAAAATTGAATCAGATAATAAAACTATACCTATATTATATTGGAATCCAAAATTACATAAAAATCCAATAAAACCTAGGTTCATATGTAGTGCGTTTAAATGTACATTAAAACCACTTTCTGTCTATATGAATAAAATACTTAAAGTAATTAAAGCACACTTCAAAAAATATTGCAAGGTAATCGAAATTAATACTGGTATAAAACACTATTTCAGTATTAATTCTACAAAAGGAATTTTTAGAACAGACAAAAGGAATAAATTTTCAGAATATAAATACAAACGATTTTAGTACGCTTTATACAAATCTAGATTTAGTAGATATTAAAGATGAGTTAGTACAATTTAATGTTTTCTTGTTATCACTTATATAAATTATTACATATATTTATATAAGTGATAACAAAGTATTCTGAATGTGTTTTTTAAATGTATATGTTTATAATGAAACTGTCAGGTGTGGGGTTCGAACCCACGCTCACATTCGTGAATTAGATCTTAAGTCTAACGCCTTAGACCACTCGGCCAACCTGACTATATCACAACCTGGCAACTGTGATCTATAAATTCTAATGTATTATATAAATACATTAGAATAGCTATAGATTAATAATCTATAGGTATTTATAAGTATAAATACCTATAGATTCTATAAGTATTTTATAAATACTACATATATTCTAGAAATACTATAAATTCAGCAGCTAGCGGAATATAAAAGTAATTTTGTTTGTTAATCCTGCTTTAAAATTTAAAATTTAAACAATTGACCAAAATCTGCTATTTTTAATTTCGTTTAATTTTAAATTTACTCTACATACTACTCTTGATAATCATATTACATTATAGGAACACATCAGATAAGTGTATTTATCCCCACTGCTTAATTAGGTTGACGAACATTGGTTTAAACCTGAAGCAATTCGTGCTTAGCACGTATCTGGCCCCGCTGCTATGTTGGGTAGAGGAATTAGGGGGCCGAAACCTGATAGCATAGCAGTTCCTTCGGACGACCTCTAATCCTTATTATGATACACTGTCTGTTATTTATTAGTCAATTCATAAAAATGACTTTTATTTTAAATTTAAATAATAAATTTTATTGTTTTCAGTTATGACGGATAAACAAACAATAGTGTCCTTGTCACAAACCTAGTCGCCTTCATCTATATGACTAGATTATGTTCCTTCAAGAATGGCATCATATAAGACCTCACATACATTACTGTTTCTTTTTAATGCAGATGGCTTTAGATATTTAGTTATGAGATCATTGTATGTGAAACTTGACGATTTAGATGTAGTAACTTTAGTAAAAATCTTCTGCATTACTAAATTTTCGATGTGGTTTTTACACATTGACAGCCCAACTCGATTGACGCAAAGAGGGGGACTGTCTGACAGCATTTAAAGCTATTAAACCGCGTTTCTCAAATTGGTTCATTAAGTGCTCTGAACAAAATTTTATTACTATCAGGCTGAAACCTGATAACATAGCAGTTCCTCCTGATTACCTCTAATACTTATTCTGATACAACCTCTGTTATTTATTAGTCAATTCATAAAAATGACTTTTATTTTAAATTTCAATTTTTTATTTTAACTCGTTATAAATTATAAAACATCTTAAAACAATTATTAATTTTATTATTTAATTATTAAATTTTGATTTAGCATTATTATGTTTTGTTTATTTTATAATTATATTAAATACGTAGACTCAGTTAGCTGATTTGATTTGCTTAGATTACATCTAATCTTAATTATGGTACATCGCATATTATTTATTAATCAATTCCTTAAAATGCCGGATTCTAAAAATCATTTTAAGATTGAAATATTTTTATTTTTAATTTAATAGAAATGTTACTTCACTTGACTGATCTGATTAATATTTCACAAATGATTAAACTAATATGTAAGAACATGTATAAATTATTCATATATTCCCTTTTTAAGGAGAAATATGCAGTCGACTTTTAAATTGTAACGATTTTAGTATAAAAAATTTCAAATATGATCAGCAAATATTTACAAGGTTGTTTTATAATCAAATAATCTTTTAATAGGAATGCCTCTGCTGATAAGCATCAAGTTATATTCACAAACAATAACTTCATTCTAACTGATGTTTTAGCAGGTTCTATTTTTAAAATTGCTGATATTGTAATTATATGGACTTAAATGAGATTGGTTATTGGTCAAAGCTGGATAAATCTGCTGTCGAGTTATATCCGGATGAATATATCGAATCCATATTCGGGGACGAGGCTTCGGAATATCCCATTTTTTAGAACAATCGTGCTTAGCAACATATTCTCGACACAGGTTTATCGTGTTTTTATCATTATTCTGACAGCTGTAATTTATCGCGGAATAGTGAACACATCCGTTCATTGGTAAACACTGATTGTAATGCAATGAAAGCAGATAAGCCTATTTAATTTAAGGAAAAAGAACAATAACGATATTTTTGGCAAATAACCGTGTTACTATAAATCGAAAAGCTATTAATTGTAAAGCGTAACGTGCTTTTGCTGCCATAGAAACAAAATATTAGTTTGAAATTGTGTAAATACATTTTATTCTGTCACTATTCTACTCTGCATACTAGATTTACTAAAAAATCTTACAACTCTCAATTTAACCATTCGGTGCAATATAAATATATAAAATAGTTGGGTATAAACGATATAAAATTTATAAACGATAAATTTATAAACGATATAAAATCGTTTATAAAATCAATTCAATCAGTTGCAGATCAATTCAATCAGTTGCAGATCAATTCAATTATTTGCAGATCAATTCAATTGGTTGCAGATCAAATCAATTGGTTGCAGATCAATTCAATCAGTTGCAGATCAATTCAATCAGTTGCATATCAATTCAATCACTTGCAGATCAATTCAATTGGTTGCAGATCAATTCAATCAGTTGCAGATCAATTCAATCAATTGCAGATCAATTTAATGAGTTGTAGATAAATTCAATCAGTTGCAGATCAATTCAATTGGTTGCAGATCAATTTAATCAGTTGCAGATTAATTCAATCAGTTGCAGATCACTTCAATCAATTGCAGATCAATTCAATCAGTTGCAGATCAATTCAATCAGTTGCAGATCAATTCAATTGGTTGCAGATCAATTCAATTGGTTGCAGATCAATTCAATTGGTTGCAGATCAATTCAATTGGTTGCAGATCAATTCAATCAATTGCAGATCAATTCAATCAATTGCAGATCAATTTAATCAGTTGTAGATCAATTCAATCAGTTGCAGATCAATTCAATTGGTTGCAGATCAATTTAATCAGTTGCAGATCAATTCAATCAGTTGCAGATCACTTCAATCAATTGCAGATCAATTGAATTGGTTGCAGATCAATTCAATCAGTTGCAGATCGATTCAATTGGTTGCAGATCAATTCAATTGGTTGCAGATCAATTCAATTGGTTGCAGATCAATTCAATCAGTTGCAGATCAATTCAATCAATTGCAGATCAATTTAATCAGTTGCAAATCAATTCAATCAGTTGCAGATCACTTCAATCAATTGCAGATCAATTGAATTGGTTGCAGATCAATTCAATCAATTGCAGATCAATTCAATCAATTACAAATAAATTCAATCAGTTGCAGATCAATTCAATCAATTGCAGATCAATTCAATTAGTTGCAGATCAATTTAATCAGTTACAGATTAATTCAATCAGTTGCAGATCAATTCAATCAGTTGCAGATTAATTCAATCAATTGCAGATCAATTCAATCAATTGCAGATCAATTCAATCAATTGCAGATCAATTCAATCAGTTGCAGATCAATTCAATAAGTTACAGATCTATTCAATCAGTTACAGATCAATTCAATCAGTTGCAGATCAATTCAATCACTCGCAGCGCTCGCCGATCAGTTGCAGTAGCAAATATAACAGCTTCAACAGACAAGGACGTTAATGGGAGAACGTAAGAAAACAGCAACGACCGACAACAACTATGCTTAACTCCAAATATAGTGGTTAACCCACGACTGCAGCGTATGGATCACCGTCGCCTGTGACAACAGTAAGTCTAAAGAAGACTCATATGTGGATTTTGTGAAAACAAATTTATCCGCAACCACGCCCATAAGCATATACCAACCTCCAGCATATCCACTCAAACTACTCCCGTCGTTTCCGATGTCCATTCACCACCCATTGATCCTGTCACTATATACACTTTCAATCCCATGTCGTCTTCACTCGCCAACATCCTCATCCAGTCCTTCCAGTTTTGTTTCACAATAACCTACATCAATCAATCAAAACCACCTCCATCAACATCCACAATTCTTCCACTCATGACATTTCCTCACATCGCTTGTCATCCTCTAGTTTTTCTTTATCCTTTATGTCTCCCGCTGTCGAACCTACTCTCTCCATATCCTCAACTGCCAGCTCTCCTATCGTGATCTCACCTACTCACGTCACTTGTCCTCCTTTACGGAAACGCTTTCCTTCTCGAGATCGTTGCGTCGTAGTCACTAATATCACTCCTTTTACCTCGTCTCCACAAGCACGTATCGACCACGATGCTTTCACCTTCAAATCTATCATATTGTCTCTTATTCCTGCTGATAAACCATCCTTTTTCAACGACATCTCTCCTGTCGCATTCATCCGCCTAAACAAATCTCAATTTAATCCTTCTAAACCTCCTCCCCTGGAAATTGTTTTTAAGCATTGCTCTCACGCGTCTTATGTCATCTCACAACGATTTAAACTAATGTCCTCTTCAGCCACTCACATTTTACCCGATCGCACCCCTTCTGAAATCGCTCAACTCTCTTCCACCCGCATCGAAAAACGCCGTCGCGAGGAAAATGGCGAAGCATCTCTCTCCATCCGAAAATCGACAGAAATTTTGAAGTTATCCATACGAGCCTTAAAATTCGATGGCAATTCATCACCCCTATGTTTCTTCTCCCTATCCCATATCACCACCACACACGGTTTCAACCTCGGCCTCCTCAACACTAGATATATTCTCCATAAATCCGATCGTATCCTCAACTATTCACCAAGCAATTCATTGATCTCTTCTGCCTCACCGAATCATAGCACTCCCATTCTGACGACTTCTCCATTCGCCGTTTGCTCTCTGCCGGTTGCTCACTAGTCGAATACGCCTGCCCCTCTTGTGATGATATTACTCTCGCAGGTATTGTTCCTATTCTTGATACAGCAGGACGCTACTAAACAGTCTGGGTGGGTTTCATCAGCTGCTGACCCAGACCTACATTTCACGTTTCGACCCTTATTATCTGCTTACTCCGTATACTGGTACTGATCGTCTTTGAACTCAGGACGTTTGTATCGCGATACAACGCGACATCAACTAGTCCTACTGCTCCAACGGTGTGTATATACATTTATGTACATTACTTTTGGTAGGGGATCGTATCTGCTTACAGAATAATCAGATAATAATGGTCGAAACTTGAAATGTGGGTATGGGTCAACGGCTGATGATAACCACCCAGGATGATTAGTAGCGTCCTGCTGTATCAAAAATGGGAACAATACCTGTAAGGATAGTATCGTGCCATTGAATCAGAAATATAAATTATAACATGTGTTAAGCCGTCTTCTATATGCTGCGCCGTGTGTGTATCCCCAAAATTCAAAAGAACATATTAGTTCAGAGAGGGTACTTCATAGAGCTACCAAGCTAGCACTGCAACTGAAATTTTTGTCGTGCCCTAATCGATTGAAAGCACTTAGACTTGAGACTGTCACGTGGACCCGCCGGTACATCGATATGAGTATGGTCTGGCAAATTCTTAATGATTTGGATCATCCACTTCGAGATTGTCTTCATTTGCGCTCATCCAATATCCTCCGAGGCCATGGTTTGACCCTGCGACGTGAAAGGAAAGAAAATCACGAGCTGTCCAATTTGATCGGCGAGTTGTATCTCTGTGGAATAGGCTTGGAGAGTCAACAGTGTGCAGTAGCAATATCAACGAATTCAAAAAAATTACGAAAATGGAGGATGCCATGGGGAAAGCTGCTTTTCCGTATTTATGATACTTTTATTATATTTTCTTTTTACTTGCAGTGAACCAGCTAATTAAGCCATGCTTTTTATGTGATGTTGAAACATTAATAATAACATGTGTTGTAATTATATATTCCGTTATTAAAATAAAACTGTATTATTAGTAGTAGATAACAAAGTTTGTTGCAGGGCATTTGAATGAATGGCTCCAATTATACAATGAATTGACATCTTAAAAATTAAAACATACATCATTATCGGTGTGAATTAAATTGAAGCTCTAATTCGTTTGATATTTAAGTCATACGCCTACATTCTGATAATTTAAATTTTTTATTAAATTGAGGTTGACTGACATTTTTTATTTCGCACAAATTGTACATCAATTTCTAAATTTTGTTTATTATTTCCTAAAATGATTGCATATTTTGCAATTTTTAATTGATCAATTGATAATTGATCAAAATGATTTTTTTACTGTCAGTAGATCAATTTGGTAAATAAGAGAATTGGGTTTCATACCTGACGATTTTATCTTATCCGTAACACCTATTTTGGAGAAATACCTAGTCGTTTAAAATAGGTCATTTTGAATATCTAAAGTAATGTTATTGTCTTGTTCAAATAAAAAATCATTGAGGCTATTTTCAAATACCAACTTTTTAATGACGAGCCAGGACACCTCAACGATAGTAATCGCGCTTTATTCTCAAGTGAGTCATTTTTAGTCATACTACAACAGATTAAGGTAGATCAAACTACTTTAATCTAGTTCCTAATGAGTAATTTAATACCGTTGAAGAAGCTATAATTAATTTAATTAAGCTATAAGAAGTTTTAATTTTGTGTCATAACGGTATTTTCAATTCACGTTCTTACTTATCTAGCATATCTACATATTTCGAAGGTATGAAATTGACATAAATGCCATCAATTTATAAAGTAAATTGATTACTGTAGTGATTGCGAGTCATAGCATATCCGCACTTAATACTAATATTTACTAAATCTAATAGCAGCCTTAATCTCATGATCAAACTATGATGGACAAGTTCGACCAGGTTTTGACTCACCCATTGCCGAGAGTACGTCTCAAATTCTTAACAACTCTTTCGATAATTATTATTATTTATTACAAGACTTTGACACATTAAAGAGTCATTTTGTCTGATCACAATATTAAGAAAAGAAAAAAAGTAGTTCAGCAATAATAAGTTGTCACATATGGTTATATATTTCCTGCAAAGAATCTTCTCTTTTTATCAACATGCACAGCGCATTCTTGAAAGATTTGTACTGTGCCATAGACACGATTGAATTCGGCAATCGGTTCCATAGGTTTACCGCTCTGTGAGATAATCGCAAGTATCTATGACATTTCCCGTGTGATTGCACAACAACTGATAAGGAGTGTCCTATGTGGCTCGGGCGATCATTTAGAATAACGGATTCCGATGGATAACCAGGAAAGACATGGATCATTCGTTATAACTGTAATAAATCATTGTACACATATATCTTGTAAACTGAAGTAATATTTAGTTGGCTTAGTCTATCACAGTAGACGATGTTCCGAAGACCAGCACATAGCTTGGAAAATCGGCGAAGAATCTTTTCTAATTGGTTTATTTCACCACGCGTAGAAGGAAAAGTCGCCGGCGAAGCATAATCAATGATTAGTCTGATCAACGCCTAATATAATAGTGAGAACTGAGACGGTGGAAGCGAACTAAAGGTATTTTTGATCATGTAAATAATTTTTCTCGACGTGTTGCATATATTTTCAGTATTGAGGTCGGTTTTAAACGAATTCTGAACAATTATCCCAAGATCTTTTGTATACGAATTTGTGGGAATAATCTCACCGCAAACAGAATAATCATTTGGTAAATCACTACGACCAAATCTGAGGTGGACACATTTAGTAATGTTAATCATGATTCCGGTCAGTTCGCTCCACCTATTAACCATATTTATGTCATCTTGTAAGTGTTGCATATCGGCATAGCATGTAATGACATTCCATATTTTAAGATCATCCGCGAATGCTAATTTTTTACATTTTAGAGAGCGTAGCAAACTATTCAGAAATATGACGAATAATAATGGACCCAACACCGATCCCTGATGAACACCCATTGATAAATTTGACGGTCTAGATAGACAATTTCTAACTCGAACTCTAAAAGAACGATCAGATAGGAAAGCGTGAATCCATCGAATAATAGGAATTTCAATTCCGTAATCTGCAAGAGCCTCAATCAACATATTGTGGGGAACCTTATCAAAGACCCGACCCAAGTCAAAATACACGACATCAACTGCATTACCCTGCGCAACTGCATCAACCCATACTTCGCGTGCACATAAAAGATTAGACATGCAAGAACGTCCAGGACGAAAACCATGTTGCGAATTATCTAACAAGTTCGATGATTCAAGATAGGATAGTAATCGCCGATACAATATGCGCTCTAACATCTTACATACGACACTTGTAAGGCTTATTGCTCTATAATTTTCAGGATTGTGACGATCTCCTTTTTTGGACTGGCACTACAGTGGCGATTTTCCAATCTAACGGTAGAATTGACTTAGCTAGTGATAGTTGAAACAAATAAGCTAACGGTGAAGCAATAAATGTAGATAATATCCTTAGTATCTGGGGGATGTAATCCATCCGGACCAGGTGATGAATGTCGTAAAGAATTTAACTCACTATAAACCTCCTCGGTAGTGACATCAAAATAACTTCGTGAATGGCTTACACGAGATTGCTGGTTAATTTCTGTGTTATTAGTTACGAGTTGAAAAGTCGACGCAAACGTGTCGGCTACATCTTGAGGCGATGTGATAAAGTTATCATTAATACGAAGAGACGAAATCGCAGGAGGAATTGTCCTATTTCTACGTATGTGAGCCCAAAATCGTTTTGGTGCACTATGTAAATCCGCAGCTATTCTCATTTCGTAGTTAAATTTTTTGCGTTTTTTAAGCTTTTCGAAAAAGTTACGACAATTGACGTATTCCTGTCGATAAGTATTGTCCTTGCAGCTTAATTTAAACAGTCGGTTTCTTCGTCTTAGTTCTGATTTAAGTTCTCTATTAAACCACGGGGGATTCACTTTGAATCCTCCGTGGTGAATTTCGAAGTGAATCCTCCCCGGAGGATTCACTTCGAAATTCGTCAGAACATCCACACTGTACATTGTGATACATCATTTGGTCATAGCATTCAATAATATCAGAATTACTAACTCTATCCCAATTACGATTGGCACATTTATCATGCGTCTCTAGAAAATAACTTATATCGATCGGGGGTCATACTAGATGCACGATCGCATCGTAACAGGTTATAATATCATATCATATTTCAAGACCTTGGAGTGATCGTAAATAGAAGCTTATCGACCATCCCACATACCAGTCACACAGTTGCTAAATGCCGTCAAATTTTAGGCCTTATTAGAAGGACCATTGGCCAGCTTGACGCATCCAGTTTTAAGTTAATTTACAATGCTTATGTCTTATCTTTAATGAGATACGCTTCACCTGCCTGTCACCCTCAAACTACGACAGAGATGAACCTGTACGAATCCATATTACGCAAGGCCACACATCTTGTACCCAGCCAACGCAAGCTCTCATTCATTTTTCGACTTCACGCACTTGGTGTGATCACAGTGAAGAAATCTTTAAAGTCATCTGATTTAATGTTTGTGTGGACAGCGCTTAATGTTCAAAAAGGGCAGAGGGAACATGTTTGTCGCAAACTGTTCGAACTTCGAAATTCAAACAGATTGAGGGGACATCACCTCACGTTAAAGACCCACATTCGTCCACGAAGAAGATTTAACACAATTGTCAACCGAACGTGGAAAAGCTGGAATAAGCTACCAAGTCAAGTGGTTTCGGCCTCCAGTATTTTGTCCTTCAAGAGAAATCTGAAGAATGTATTAACTTAAAACAATCGGATTGTCATTGATATTTTTTTAACCCTATACCCAGCCTGTACGAGCTCTACGCTCTTTTGCTGCTGTTGTATTTAATAATAATATCAACATGCAATAATATTGAACACTATCATCAGTAATGCAAGAATGCAAGCAACTAAGTCTCCAAAATGGAAAATACATCACAATGACTCCTAGCTTAGTGATGTTTCACATAATGAAACTGTGATTGAACACCGTCAACAATCGAATAACCGATGAAGTAATTATACTGTTTAATACTTTGCAATCAGCATCTTATGTTTGAAAAATCAACTAATTCATAAATTCTGAAAAAATTATAATTATATATACCTAAGTGCCAGCTCATAGAAGCTGGCACCATCGAACTCTCGGCATACCACCGGACAGTGTAAAATTTCATATACAGAGATTTGACTGGTAATTCGTAAGTCGACTGCTTAGTTCTTCGGGAGCTGGGTCCGCTTCATATATCTGCGACAGAAATATCGCGATGAAATACGGAGGAGAATCTTTCAGTCTGTGATCACTTGTAACCAGGCAGCTAGCATGTTCGGTTGAATCCAGCACAACTTTTAAAATCCTAGATACGCCTGTATCTTTCTGTCCCGATCTGAATATTCTACAAACCCTAAGATTTGTAACAATAACTTAATCTTGTTTTCTGAATTATATCAGACAATTGTGCTATGCTATATGTCATCATCTAAGCTACCCTGAGGATCCTTCTGACAGAATTTGACAACTCTAAATATAACATTCATGTTTCTATCGTCATTGGATTGTCTAGCTTTCTTATGTGACCAGGCGAAATGGCAACACATATGATCTTTTAACAGTATTATTTATAACATTAGATCGGAAGTAACCCGGTGTACTTGAAATCCAACTTTGATATTGATCTTGAATTAGAAAATGACAAATTTATTTTTATTAATCGAAAGTTTGTTAGCTACATACACGTGGTGAGGATATTGTTTGGTTATAATATTGTTACTGCCTGACGTAACGCCCGACCCTATCGAATTACCTAATACTATACGACATTCATTAATGATAAGGAATTTCTTAAATAAATATCCCAACAACCACTAAATAATTAAAAAAGATACAGAAGAAAAACAATAGTTCAATACATGACAAAAACCAAATCAAGACATTCAGACTTCACAATATTGTCACGGTCTTAGGTCCAGCGAGATCTGAGATCTCCAACCAATCCAACACGCCGCTATCCGACTGAACTACCCGGGGTCTTTCACCCCCCCCCCGAAGAGTTCAATCGAGGCGGACTATGCTCGGTAATCGCTAGATTAAGAGCTTGAGAAACCTTAGTTTTTGCTATGGGGGAAACCTCTATAAAATAAGACTAATACCGAGGTAGTCCAAGTACCCCAGAGGCGCACTTGGGTTTTCCCATTCAACGACAGATGCTGAGCCAGTTTCAGGGCCCACCTAGCTTTCTTCGAGATACGTTTGAGTCTATCCAGATTAGCTTTCACCGACCAGTTCACCGTAACAGTGATCCTCAGGTATTTTACTCGACTTGTGAATGTGGGGAGTGGTTGATTAGCCAATAATAAAGATAGAGCTGAGAGTGCAAATCTCTTTAATTTTTTCTTTGTCGCAGGGGCACCGTGAAAGACGGTCATCTGCGATTTGGACGAATTGAGAATAAGATTAGATGGGTTAAGCTAGTCTTTTAATCTTAAAAAGAAACGGCTGATGTCCGAGACTACATCTTTGCAACTGCGTCCAGAGAACAGGGATGTGGTATCATCAGCGTATACCACCAGATGTTGATCACTTTTACAATATAGGAGTAAGTTGAGAACCTTGAGGCACACCTGTAATAGGGTAGAACTGACGGGCATCAAGGTCTAAATAGAACCGCTTGGTGGACAGCAAAATCTCCAACTTGTTACATTTCTTACGAGCAACCCGAGGGACCTGAGTGAGGAGATAACGAAAGGAATCAAGATCCGGTCAAATGCAGATGAATAATCAAGAAAAACAGCCACATCAAGCTGATGACGGTTATCCTGACAAAACTGATGCACTTCACCAACTGCTGAATGGACCAAGCGCCCTTCGACAAACCCATGGAAATTCGGTGGGATAAAATTACGCCTACATAAATGATCGCGGATTCGACGCGCAAGCGTTTTTCGTTGATGGATATGAGGGCGTTTCAATAGAGATGGGCCGCAGATTTTTAGGACAAGTGATCACTCTATTTTTAGGAAAAAAATTCGATGGCTGATGTTGATGTCAGCAACATCTGACGGGAGGCTAATAACAAACTTTTTAATATTTAAAAGTTACAACGAACGAACAAGTGCGGAGCTTCAAACGATTCAGAAATCAAATTTACAGAAATTTCAGCAAACATGGAACATAATTTAAGTATTTCTAAGGTCATTTCGACTGTAACAACACCTAAGGTAAGAGATTTGTTATCTAATGATTATGAGGGCAATGGGGTTTCCTACCATACCCAACCTTAAAAATCTTATAATTATTAAATTGTCAGAGCCTATAGAAAGGCACAAATTGTACAATATTTTCCTGCGAAGCTCCGCAGAGCAATACATAAACATAATATTATTTAACATGGTCAGGTACAACGAGACGGAGGTTAAAATTTTCTTCGCCACCTCTGATTTGGCTAATGCATACAAATATTTCTTCAATAACAATCTATCTAAAGTTGGTAGCCTGATTTCAAAGCCTATCATGGCTTCCTTGAAAATAATGAATTTTCCTCCTCACTTGGAGCAAAAAGACATTGACGCACTTCAAATACTTTTGAAAGTCTCTAATTTTCGCCCCATTAAGGGGAAGAATGGGCTACCTATTCCGATAGGTTTTGTCTCGGCTACCACAGACATTGTCGAGACGTTAACGAAAACGTCCTGCAACCCGTTCATGGGCTTTAATTTAAAGTTTATACTGCTCAATAATGATACCATGACCTTCCCTCACTGTAATATCTGTCATGGGTGGGGTACTGGCCCTTAATGTGTAAGGCAGAAAAGATCCTTGGCTACTGTTCCTCTAAAGAATGTATCGACATCGGGGTCGTATAAAGGTCGTATTTACAGTCCCACTCCGACAAAACTCAAGACCTTAGCGTATACGCTCCGTCTTCCCAATCTCTCTGCTTCTGCCAGACAAGTTCTCTCAAAAGAATCTTGTAGCACTAGATATAAGTTCCAACTGGGTAAGGATAGGGCAAGCATTGCTTCCCTTAATCCAGACCAGTCTTCCTTTTGGAAGATATTCTATAAGGAGAAGTTTGTCTGTTTGAAGGATAGAGCATAGGGCAGAATTGGAAAAATAGGTCTTGATAAAGTGTTGGAGGAGTCACTTTCCCTACATAATTATGGAGCCACTCAATCACCTCAACCAATCCCGCCTTGGGGAGATTTCAGGAATAGAGATCTATCTGTCACAGATATTCTTGACTCCTGGGGGCCTCTTCCGTGCACCTCCAAATCCGTTGCTCTACACTCTTCTCGTGTCTGTCAGCTTTTGACAGCCGAACAAAGAAGAGAAGTGGCCGTCACATTGCTTTTAGCCACCCCCATCCAATGTGGCCGGCATTAACATTAGTAGACGAGTTTTTATACCTAAGAACAATCCGGTCTCTTGTCCTACATACCTGCACCCATTTCGACTCAGCAATCCCATGTGTCGATTTACAAAAAAAGCGCTTGCGCGTAAAATCCGTGATCATTTAAGTAGGTGAAATTTAATCACACCAGGTTTCCACGGGTTCGTCAAAGGTCGCTCAGTCTATTTAGCTGTAGGTGAAGTGCATCAGTTCTGTCAGGAGAATAGTCATCAACTTGCTGTGGCTGTTTTTCTTGACTTTACTGCCGCATTTAACCTCATCTCCATTCCCTTTGTTATCTCTTCTCTCAGGTCATTTGGGTTGCCTGCGAGAATTGTTAACAGGGTGGAGATACTGCTGTACAGCAAGCGATTATTTTATGAAGACGACCCTGATGCGCGTCAGTTCTACCCCATTACGGGTGTGCCCCAAGATTCCCACTCTTTCTTTTATCTTGTTTCTTGCTGCATCCGTTGAACTCTTCAAAATAAATAAACGAAACAACGTATAGTGGTATACGCTGATGATACCACATCCCTGTTCTCTGGACGCAGGTGCAAAGACGTAGTTTCGTTCATCAGCCGATTCTTTTTAAGATTAAAAGACCAGTTAATCCGGTCCAATCTTTTTTAAAATCCACTAAATCGCGGATGGTAATCTTCCATGGCATCCCTGATACAAAGCAAAAATTTAGGAGATTAGCACTCTCTGCACTCTCCTTCATTTTGACTAATCAACACTCTCTACCTTCACAAGTCGAGTAAAATACCTGGGGTTCCCTATTACGGTGAACTAGTAGGAGAAAGCCGACCTGGCTAGACTTAAACGTATCCTGAAGAAAGCTAGGTAGCTTCTGAAACGGCCCCAGCATCTGTCATTGAAAGGGAAAACCCAAGTGCGCATCTGGGATCTTTGGGATATCTCGGGATCAGTCTTCTTTTCTAGAAGACGTCCCCCAGAGCAAAGGCTAAGGTTTCTCAAGTTTCTCGTCTCGCGTTTACACAGCATAGTCCGCACTGACTGGACTCTTCGGAGGGTGAAAGACCCCGGGTGGTTTAGTCGGAAGGCGGCGTGTTGGATTGGCTGGAATGTTCAGATCCCACTGGACCTAAGGCCACGAATATAGATTGAAGATTTCAAACAACTGAATTAAGATATTTCTGACATGTTTTTTTGTTATTAGTTTTTTTTTCTGACATTTATACTCATGTATTATTTTGTTAAGAAAATCTTTATTTATTTACTCATGGATATTTAAAGGCCATTGACGTTATCATAGAATCTGCCGATTCACTTAAAACGGCATTCAATACGTCATTTGATTGCTTTACATGTTTGACGATATCATCAATTGACAAGTATCGGCGAAAAAAATTTACTGAATATCTCTGCACAGCATACATCTCTTTTACATCACAATGTCGGTGAAAGCATTATCTGAAGACAGCTCCGATTTCTTTGTCAGAGCATTTTGCTTGAATTTTTCGTTTGTAAATAGTTGGAGAGAAACAATAATAATTCAATCGATCATCTCGTAAATTGCTTTGTTGTATAAAATGCTTCAGTATATATTGATTCCCATTAAATGTATTAATATTTTTTTGTAATGGAATCACCTAATCGCTAATCCAGATATATAGGCTTGTATTTTTATATTGTATAGATATAGTTTAACTTGAGCTATTTTACAAGTCAAATATTGTAATTAGTTATATTTTTAACAAAGAATATTAAGTGAACAGACAAGAATAGTAAGTCAATAATTAAATATTAACAGATAAATAGGGATAGGGGACCAAGACTGATAGCATAGCAGTTCCTTCGAATGACCTCTAATCCTTATTATGATACTGTCTGTTATTTATTAGTCAATTCATAAAAATTGACTTATTTTAAATTTCAATTTTTTATTTTAACTTTCAAACATAAATTATATAAAATCTTATATAATGATGATAATTATTTATTATTTAAGTAGAAATGTGGGGCACATCAATGCTTGTATTTTTGCATAAATAATAACTATCAAAAATTTTTGAATATTTTAATTTTAATCCTTATAATGATAGCAGGTACATCTTATATAATGATGATAATAAAAAATCATTCATAAAAAATCAAATAATATTAATTACTAATAATTATTAATTAGTAATAATTATTAATTTTTAATAATTAAAATATTAATACAGGGATGACACAACTGCCCGAAAAAATTGCTACCTTATATCACTTCGTACCTCCTAAAACCTCCCGAGAAACTCGGTCAACAACACTTAGATGGATTAGTTGGGCGATCTCCTAATAACATTCGAGAATTGTTGAGTGAGTAAAGCTAGCGTAGCTTTAAGGTCCCGACGAAAGCCTGAAAAAAATAAATATTTTCTCTTGTAAAACTTTTAATAAAATTATTTAATAATTAATTTTGGTAAATTATAATTTGGAAATTTATTAACAGATTAAATGTTTAAAGATTAAAATATAAAGAAATCTATGAATCGGTGCAGTTGAGGATTATGGCCTGATTTATTTAAAGAAGACTGGAGATTAAAACATCCTACAATAATATATTGTATATTATTTATTAATCGGCTTATATAAACAATCAGTGGTAAAAATTCCTTTTTAGATTAAGATATTTTAATTTTTAAATTTATGTAATAAATTGTGTATTTTTAGCTAATTATTTAGTAAATTAGACAACGCCCGTTTTGTGTAAATCACGGTGTGTATTGTAAATTCCGATTCTAGAATTTGAAAAAAATATTTATTATATTATATATTATAATATGTTATATATAAGAGTATATATTATAATTATAATATATTATATTATATTTTATAATCCGAATTTGATCTGCTCCCAAAACACAGCAATGATTTAGCTTTTTAGATAATCTTAATAGAATAGAATTTATTTAGAGTGGCCTTTGCGGTGAACAGAACCACTTACAGGCCCACTATAAAAATTAAAAGACAAGTTTACGTCGGATGAATGTTTGAACTTGTATGTAGAGTTATTGAATTGATTGCGGCTGAAAGTGTTATTTTAGTTCGTTTGCAAGAAGGCGATCAAGGAAGTTTTGAAGTGTTTAAGCGACGTTAATGATTTTGTGTCTCGAGGATGTTTGTTCCAAAGGCGTGGTGCAGCGATGGTGAACGCACGATATCTGTGATTACCGTTGTGACGGGGACCAAAAGAGAGTAGGAGCGATGACTTCTTAGGGAGAGATCAGTCGTCATATCGGATGCGCTATCAAGAAGATGTAGATAAGGAGGGTTGTGCCGGAATTTGATTTGCCATGCAAGTGTGAGAAATTGAGAGGTTATGCGGCTCGGAATGTCGACCCAGTGAAGGATGCGGAGGGTGTTGGAGATGTGGTCGTACTTGCGAAGGCGGAAGATGACTCTAGCAGCCGTGTGCAGAATCTTTTGTAAATAGTGAAATTGATATGCTGGACAGTTTACGATATGATGGACAGTTGTGATATGCTGGACCGTTGTGTAAATTATTATAATATTGTACCGAGTAAATTCAAACAGAGAAGAATAGGCTTTATTCTAATACATCTAAAATAACAAGTCAAAAGGTAAGTATCATTACATTCTCCCCACGACATAATCATTTAAGTACGCAGGACTTCTTCGATTTCTTTGAGGTCGTAGTTCCCCATTTTCAGAACGATTGAAGTATCTCGTAGGGTAGTTGCTCTGGCACGTATTATCAGTATTTAAGAGAAATGATTCATCCTGTCTGGATAGTTCGTTTTCCTCGTTGTGATTGACTTTCTCATCGATATACTTCGTTGCATCCAAGTTTTCAGGGTTGACAGTGATTTCATCAGAACGCTTATCTGAACGTGAATGAGAATTGCTATTTACTGTTGAATGGTCATTTATTAATGCCTGATCACACATTTTATCGCCATCGTATAAATTCAAAGTTTCAAGGTCAAATGGGAATGTCTCCATCGGACGAGTTGATATTGAGGTTTTCGTCGACTCTGGGATACGGGGATAAATGTCGAGTTGATATATATATCTCCCTCCCGTTTTGTAACTTTACGAGAGCAAAATTGGGATTGTCGTACACAATTTCAGCTTTTTCCACAGGGTTCTCGTCTTTGTTCGTTTTATTAAAGCGTCTTATTAAGACGGCCAGGGTTTGATAACCAAGACGGAAGATCATGACCATTTATAGAGCGTCGGCTGAATGTAAAGAGTCGTTCATGTGGTGTGTGGTTCGTGGCAGTACACAGAAGTGATCGAATAGCGTTGAGACATTGTGGTAATACACTTTGCCACTCATCTGTTTTCTTTCCGAGGTCATGTAAACGCAATGATATTGCCTTCCATAGTACACCATTAAGGCGCTCGACTTGACCATTGCCAGCAGGGTTGTATGAACTTGAATGAGTAATCGCCACCCCGTGATGAGAGAGGAATGACTGGATTTCCTTAGAGGTAAAAGCCGTACCTTGATCAGAATGGATTGAAGCAGGTGAACCGAAAATTGAAAAGATCTGGGTTAAACAGTCTATGACAGTGTTTGTAGTCATATCAGAACATGGAAAGGCAAAGGGGAATCTGCTATACTCGTCAATGACGGTTAACAAATACCTTTTATTGTTCTTTGTAGGAATTGGGCCCTTAAAATCCATAGACAAGCGTTCAAATGGCATACTTGATTTTATGAGTTTAGCCTCAGGTGGACGAAAAAATCTTGGTTTCAATATAGCGCAGCTTTTGCACTCGCTTGAAATATTCCTAACATCCGAGAGGGAAAATAGGAGGTTCCGTTTTTGCACGAAATGCCAAAGGCGAGTAATTCCCGGGTGGCATAATTGACTATGGACTTTACGAAGATGCTGAAGATCATGATTGGTGAATGAGACAGAGTTGCAGAACGCGTCGCGAGAAAGAGCGTCAGCGGCATGATTGAGCTTCCCAGCTCGGTACTGGATATCAAATTTAAATTGGGACAACTCCAAACGCCATCTTAATATCTTGTCGTTCTTTATTTTGTTGTTGTGAGCACTGAACATGTATGAAACAGAACGCTGATCCGTAATAATCTTGAATGGTTGAATGTACAAATAGTGTCTCCAGTATCTTAACGCTTCAACAATAGCCAGCGCTTCCTTTTCAATGGCGGTGAATCGTTTCGCGTTTTTGTCGAGGGATCTTGAAAAGAAGGCGATAGGCTTACTATTTTGAGACAAACAAGCCCCAATCGATCGCTCACTTGCGTCTGTCTCTATCGTGAATGGCAATTCAAAGTCGATGGTTGACAAAGTGGCTTCAGCTATACGTTCCTTCAAAGTATGGAAAGCTTTCAGTGCAGAATGAGATAATGGGAAAGACTGAGAATCAATTAGAGGACGAATCAACTTTGAGAAATCTTTAATCCAGGAACTGTAGTAGGCGAACAAACCAACAATACGCTTTAAGGATGCTGCGTTCTTGGGTTCCTCAAGGGAAGTAACTGAAATCACTCGATTGGGGTCAGGGGACATTTTTCCTTTAGAAATTTGGTAACCAAGTATTCGTATACACGAAGACGCGAACACACACTTTGAATTGTTCAAGGTTATATTGTATTTTGTGGCTACGTTTAGAAAACGCTTCAGGTTACTGTCATGTTGCTCTTTACTTCTTCCGCCGATCACGACATCATCCAGATAAGCGTAATAATAATAATAATACAAATTTATTTAATGTGGCAAATGCGTACAAGCTGTACGCTTACAAGTCCACAAACAAAAATGAGAAAGTCAAGCAGTTAAATTGTTCAGATGGGATCGGATTTGTCGTTTGAAGCACTGCAGGGAAGTTGATTGGCGTATATGAATGGGCAGATGATTCCACGATAGAGGAGCAGCCACCAGGAAGGAGCGGAGTCCAAAGGAGGTAGAGTAGTTTGGGACATGTAAAAGAAGGGAATTACAGGAACGCAAGGAACAGTAAACAGGACGGGAATTATCAAGAAAAGGAAAGTTGAGAAATGAAGGGGTATGAAAAGTTACAAGGCGGAAAGCAACGATAAGAAGACGAATTTGAACACGACAATAAATTGTAGGCAAATCGAGAGAAGCAAGATGGTAGGATGTGTGATCAAAACGACGAAGACGGAGGAGAATTCGGACAGCTGCGTTGACGATGCGTTGTAGGGGAAGAAGAGTGGATTTAGGTGAGTTGGAAAATAGACTAAGACAATAATCGAGTCTAGAAAAAAGGAGAGATGATATGAGAGTCATACAAGAAGGGAAATCGATCAATCTACGAACTTGACGGAGGTTGCGGAGTATCAAGGTAGATGAGCGTACTTTATCTCTAACGAAAGGTTTAAGTGAAAGTCGGTTGTCAAAATACAAGCCTAGGAAAACGAGATTATCAACGATAGGAAGAATTGTAGAATTTAATGATACGGAGGGAGGTTCGAAGCCGAGGCGTCGAGGTAGGATCCACATAATTTTGGATTTATCAGGATTCAGAGAAAGGCGAAGGGAAGAAAGATGATTGGAAATTGAGACAAGACAGTCGGAAGCAGAAACACTAAGATCGCGAATACGATAAACAGGTGCATGAGCATAGATGAGAATGTCATCAGCATATTGCATAACATGGAAGTTAAATTTATGAGAAATCGAAGACAAATCACCAAGAAGAAGAGAGAAAAGTATAGGGCCTAATACGGAGCCTTGCGGAACACCGGACGGAATGGACGAAGGATGGGAGAGAGAAGAGTTAGAATATACGCGAAATGTACGGTTTGATAGATATGAAGAAAACCATGATACAGTGGGTAAAGAGAAGCCATAATCATGACGAAGGCGATGGAGAAGAATCGAGTGATCGACGATGTCAAAAGCAGACGATAGATCAAGAGAAACTATGACACTACATAATTTATGATCGCGCGATATGAGTAAGTCGTTATAAACTTTAAGACATGCAATTTCGGTAGAGTAATTAGAGCGAAAAGCGGCTTGGAAGGGAGGAAATAAGTTAGAGGAATAGAGATATGTATTAACTTGCTTAAGAACGAGACGCTCAAGGAGTTTAGAGAGGGTTGGGAGAAGTGAGATTGGACGGTACGAAGATGGTAGTGAAGAGTCGAGAGATTGCTTTTTGATGATAGGACGAACAGTGGCGCATTTCCAGATGGAAGGAAATGTACAGCTACGGATGGACGAGTTGAACAATGTGGTTAGGAAGGGTAAGATAAAAGTGCAGATATTTTTAAGTAAGTGAGTGGGAATTGGGTCAGAAGGAGAGGTTTTATTAGGTAATGACAGCAGAACCGAAGAAACTTCATCAGACGAAACGGGAAGAAGGTGGAATAGTTCTGGGAGGGAAGTATTTAAAGATAAGAGTGGGTACAAGGGGGCTATGGGTAGTAGGGAAAGTAAATTAGATAGCTTAGTTTGTAGATAAGAAGAAAATTCATCAGGATTTATATTACAAGGGGTAGATGATCGTGAAAGAATTGAGTTTAAGATTTTCCAATGAGATTTCGAGTTGGAAGATGACTCGAGTTGATTTCGCCAAAAGAGAGTACGTTTAGTACGTATAAGAATGAGATGTGAACGGCGTTGAGAAAAGTAGGAATCACGAAGATTTGGAGGGAGTGAGTTGGGTGAACGTTTAAGAAAGCGTTTATACATACGAAAAGAGTGACGGAGTCGACGCTTAGAAAGACTACAGTCAGAATCGAACCAGGGAGCATGGCGCAAGCGCTGGGAACGTCGAAGTCGACTAGGTAGAAGGTTATTGAGGATCGACGTAAGTTCAGAATCAAACAGAATGCAGAGATCATCGGGAGAGAGATAGTTAAGAGGAAGTGAAAAGAGTGAAGAATTGAGTAAGGCTGTGCAGAGAATAGGGATATCGAGAAGCTTCCAGGGTCGACTTGGTGTGGATAATTGTAAAGGCGGAGAAGGAGGATGGGGACGAGTAAGAGTAAGAGTGACAAGGAAATGATCGGACAAACCAGGATCAGTAATTGACAAGGAGGTATAGTCATTGAAGCAGTTAGGAACAGCAATGATGTCGAGAGCACCGCCGAGAATATGAGTTGGGCTTGTTGAAAGTAATTTATAGTTAAAATCAGAAAAAAGATTAGTTAAAGTGATAGAGTCAGAGTCAGACGGACGATCAAGACGAATGTTAAAGTCACCGAGAACAAAAGAAGGAGTATAAGACAATGAACAGTGAGACACAAGATCTGCAAGGTTGTTAAAAAAGATACGTGATGGGGCAACTGAACCTGGACGGTATACAATCACAAGTTCCAGAGGGAAAGGCGTTGATAATCTGCATATGAGTAATTCGAACGAAGTGTAACGGATGTTAACGTTGATTTTACGTAAAGACATTGGGTGACGAGCAATGGCAACAATACCGCCATCGTTAGAAGCAGTAGATGTATGATATGCAATTTGACGAGCTGATTTAACTAGAGAACAACCAGAGCGACATAGACTATGAATAGCAAAATCGTCGGAGTCAGAGTGCCAGGATTCGGTGATGCAGAGAATATCGATAGATAATTGATCGAAGATATCGAGAAGCATATCAGCTTTATGAAGAATGGAGCGAGTGTTGAATAGACTAAGACGAAAAGTATGCTTAGGAGCGAGATTGACTAGCGAAGAAGACAAAGGCGAGAGATGGGACGCCATCGAATTTTTGGCCTTGTGTGTACAACATGAAAATTTCCGTTGATTTGAAGTATAGATAAGGATGACTCGCCGTTTGTTTCACGTCGATGTTTCTCAATGCGAGCTAAATTGAGCTGGGCAATATCAGAAAGGGAGCGGTCAGGAAAGATACGGCAAGTAGATGAAGTGGAAATAAGTTTAAAGCGTTGGGTGAGTACATAAGAGGCATGTGAACTATGTCGGAAAACGATTTTTAAGAGTGGATGACTGAGATGATTGGATTTATTGCATTTGTTTAAACGAATAAAGGATACAGGATCGATATTATTGAAGAGGGATGGGTTATCATCAGGAAGAATGGTTGCTAGGATAGACCTGAAAGCAGATACATCATCATCGAGGCGAGATTGTGGAGAAGCAGATTCGGAAAGCTTTAAGTTTGATATGATTATACAGCGATTGCGCGAAGGAAAACGATTTCGTGGAAGTGGTGGACGGGCAGAGCTGGTAGGAGTCGAGGCAGATGAGCAGATATAAGTGGAAATGACAGGGGTGCTTGATAAAGAATTAATATTGGTTGGAGCAAGTGTGACAGAAGCGGGGTGTTGAATCGATTGATCAGAGATGTGACTGGAGATGATTTTAAATGAAGGATGTAAATTATCTGGAAGTGTTACGTGGGAGGTAGAGTAAGGAGAATTAAGATAGGTTGAGGCATGAGTGACAGGAATGGAGAGTGTTGAATCACTTGATCGGAAATGTTACTGGAAATGATTTTGATGGAAGGATGTAAATTATTGAGAGGTGATACAGGGGGGTCGAGTAAGGAGTTCGTGAGGAGAATAAAGAAGTTTGAGATTTATTTAGATTGGGGGAGGAATAGGAAAGAGGAGGTACGAGATGAAAAGCTTTGCCGTTAGCATTGTTAGAATGAGAAAGATTAATGGAAGTTTGGTACGTAGTTGAACGAGGAGTGTGTGAGAGAGTAGGTTCAATAATGGGATTATATGATGCGAAGTCAGGTGTTGATGCGAGGGAAACATCTAAAACAGCATTGGTCTGAGTGGTAGTGTGTGATACAGGAGTAGATGAGCAGGATAACTGTAGTAGTCGTACTGATGTACAAAAACCGCAAGTGAAATGTTTAAGTTTATACACTGAGTGGTCGGATATTTTAACACGAACAAGTGTCCATACATCGCAATCTTTGGAATCGCATCCAACTTCAAAGCTGGTATAACCATCATTGCATTTAGATGTGGAAGATTGTTGATCAGGAACAGGGATCTGAGATCGCGCTTTTTTAGGCATGACCTTTTATCGATAGATTGAGCTCAATCCGCGAGCGTAGCGAGCGGAACTGACAGGAATAATCTGGAACTGACAGGAATAATCTGGAACTGACAGGAATAATCTGGAACTGACAGGAATAATCTGGAACTGACAGGAATAATCTGGAACTGACAGGAATAATTGTATGTTTATAAGAAACCAAAATTTGTTTTAGGTGTCTGTCAACTTCTCTCTATTAATTATCCCATTGATAACTCGTTGAAAAGCAGGAACGGCGTTTGTGAGACCGAATGGTAGACGATTGAAGTGATATAAGGATCCATTCGCCTCGAAAGCAGTATAATGACGCTCGTCACTGCGCAGCAAAATCTGATGGTAAGCTGATTTAAGATCGAGACAACTGTAAAAGGAATATGGAGCTAATTTGTTGATAAAATCATCAATTCGTGGAAGTGGGAAGGCGTCGAGCTGAGTAAATTTATTGACAGTTTCCGAATAGTCAACAACCATCCGTCTCTTTTGGTTCTGATTGACAATGAGTACTTGAGCGCGCCAGGGCGATTGACTTGGTTCGATAATTTCGTCGGATAATAGTTGTTTGATTTGGCTGTCAATGAACTTTTCATCGTACGGATTTCTTCTACGAGATTTTGTTGCGATAGGATGGATGGATTCGTCCAGAAATTTGAATAGCTGAGGAGATTCAACTGTCAAAGCTTCTGCAGCTCCAATTGTAAAACAAGGCTCGGAACCGTTGAATTTCATAAGTAACGAAGTGTGTCTTGAAAGGAATGGCCGGCCAAGTATAACATCCGAACATAAAGACGACAAAATATGGATTTTGTCGTCTAAAAAAATTTTGGTTTCTTATAAACATACAATGTATTAGAATAAATTGTACCGAGTAAATTCAAGCAGAGAAGAATAGGCTTTATTCTAATACATCTAAAATAACAAGTCAAAAGGTAAGTATCATTACAAATATATAATGTAATATTGTATATAATATATATTAATATATTATAATATTTAAATATATGTTATAAATTATATTATATTAATAATATAATTATATTAAAAAATAATTTATAATTTAATCTAATCTCAATTGGGCAAATTTTAAAGTGTTTTTTTTAATGGAAGTCAAAACATAAATGTTATAGATTATTGTTTCATTGCTTAGATTGTCATAAAAATATAAATGAACTGATAGTAGTCACTCTTATCAAATCTGCCTACAATATTAATTAATAAATTAAAGTACACGTGCATATGGAATCTATTTTCACATATGGTAATCAATTGAGCAGTTTAGAAGATATGCGATTGCGCAATCGATACTTTAGTATTTTCAACACGAAGTATTTACATAAAGATGATTTGTTCATCACACAATCAGCTATAGTCTAAAACGATAACTATTATTCTTATCTACGGCAACGTCGGTATTGTTTTTATTTTATATTCTTACTATTTTACTATTTAGTCGTGTTTATAATGAACTAATTTCCATTACCGTATTTTGTAAACTTATTTACACGTTTTTTCATTTTGTAAATTTGAACGTGTTCAGTGCTATCGAAACTAAAAATGCGAATTTAATATTTAAATATAGTTTAATTTTTGTATTATATTTTAAGTGGTCATTTCGATTTAGTCTTTTGCTCGATGAACGAATGTTATGTATAGATTATGTAAAGCACACAATTTGAAGTCAATTCATTTATTGATGATAAAAATTATTTTATATAAACTATTATTACTTCTAAATGAATAAATACAATTTTCTCTAGCGTTTTTTACAGAATATCAGACCGGATCTTATATTATGTTTCCAAAGCATCGGCACCTAAGGCTTATATTCGCGGTTTTTTAACATTTTTATATTATATCTGTTTTTCGTTTAGAAAATACTCCTTAAATAAGCGTAGGCGATGATTTTAAAAATGCTCTTCGCGATATACTGATTTATATAAAAAATAGATAATTAAAGAGCATGTGTGAAATTAAATGAGATCATATATTTTTTATTACTGGTTCTTGCATTTATTCAAGGCAATCATATTTTCTGATATATCGCAAAATGTATAAGTCTATTCTCTAGTCTTTATTGAGTTTCTCGTGTTTCTAAACTATTTAAAACAATTGCAATTTATCTCTCGTGCTTAGCAATCAACCTTTCTTCAAGTGTAACTTATTATCAGGTGCCATGCACAAAATGCATTGAAACACTTATCTAGTTATTTTCTCCATAATGTTTTAACCTTTTTTAAACTTGGTTTTACGAAATTTCTGGCTCTTTGCTTTTAATTTTTTATATATTCGTTTTAATTCCAAGATGATCATTGAATGATTTATTTATAGCAATGTCTAGTGTTTGAAGATATGGTGTCATCCCCGTGGGTGTCATAACTTTCTGCGATAAATATTTTTATATCCTTTGCTTTATGTGCACGTCAAAATCACCGACCTCATAGGTTACCTCTAAGTAGAAGGGAAATCATTGAATCAATTAACCTTTTAATTGATCCTGTTCTTTGTTCTTTTTGCATAATCAAAGATAGTAATTCCCCATCTTAGCAAATTGCTAAACTAATGTATCACGTATTAGTTTATACCATGAAGAATGAACATATATTGAAGATGCACCGATATGATGAATCGTAGATGTCTGTCCCATAAAAACTGCAGTTTCGTCTTCGCGATGTCAATACTATAAACAAATGATTTATATGCTAGTACACGTCAAAAAAAGTTTATCATATTCAAGCTTGAACGGAGTCGTAGATCCTCTTAGGGTTAGCTCGTCCGCTGAAGTTGTCTATCCAGTGTTTTTTTCAGTGTTGCTTTGATTCACTTTTGTTATATCTAGCTGCAAAGCTTTTCTAAAAGTGAATCTTTGAATATCGGCTTTATTTACCATATACGACATTTATCGCCTTTCGATTATATATTCCCATATGATTTCATCCAGCTCCTCAAATACTGGCCTTTGTCCAAATCCATATTTTATGTTTTTGGCATTCCCCAATTCTATTTCTCGACCTAAATCATATCATATTAACTTCGCAATTTCCTTACCATTCAATATATATCATATTATTACAAAAAGGTAAGTTATTTATTCGCTGACTTCTAAATTATTTTTTCTTGTATTCAAGTGAATGGTTCTTTCAATTCGAACAAATTAATTTATATGTAAAAATATTCTCATTTAAAACAATGCCATTTTCTTTTCTTTTATTACAACAAAGCCATTCTATTGACTTTTAATGCAGCAAATAAATTTACATTTAACAAATCCATATAATTTTATCACTTGCCATTTCTTGGATAGGTCTTATATCATAATTTATGATAAAAAGTTGCAAAAAACATACTAAGGCATATAATACCGGGGTAGGTCTTATATTCAGAGAAACACGTTATTATATATACAAAATATATTAACGAATTTTGCTATAAATGCATATTTTATTATTATCGTCGCTAAGATGACTTCTGCCTGCATTCGGGGTGATCGTTCCACACGAGGGCATCCAATTCTACGTTGGACTGCATCGTAATTTTTTTGTGTTTATCTAATAATATTATTAATTTTATTACTTGGCCCATTTGCGGGTAACCGTGAAATGTGTAAGTTTTGAATAATTATGAAATAATAATAATAAAAAAATATTAATACACCAGACAAAGCCCGTAGGCTGTTTAGTCTGCTCACATAGAAAAATAGACAAATAAGAAAAAACAATAAAAGAGAAAAAACGATGTTAAATTGTTCAAATTATCGTGATCTGACGGGTATGCCATTCGTATAGTTTGCTGATCAGTATGTCGTATCCATTCTAAAATTTTCGTTTGAATATATCAATGTCATGGATAGATGTTAAACAGTCTGGTAACATGTTCCACACGCAAACAGCTCGATGCGAAAGACGATATATTCGAGGGCACCTTCCATGATATTGAGTTTTAAGATGCAAACTATGTCCTCGAGGACAGGCACGATGATTCAAACTTACACAATTTATTGGGTATCAGTCATAAACTTTAACGATCTTATACAACGCTACCAAATCTAAACACATGAAACCTGACTGGATAGAACACATGCCTAGCATTCTTGATCTTTCCGCATAAGGAAACTGTGCAACTCCTTTACATAATCGAGACTATCGCCTTAATATATTATCTAGTGAATTGATTTCCTCTTTAGTGCACGGAAATGATGATTGAATGATGTACTCAATGTTTCGGTTGTAAGAATTAATTCGGTTGTAAGATGGAATCGTTACATATTAAATTTTGGCATCGTATCATTCTGTTATTATGATATAAATAGTTACTCGTATTGAAATTAATATCATTGCTTATAGTGTCATTCCACCCTGTTCTTTTTGCTCTTTGCAAATTATGAATAATTTAATTTCGATAATTTTAAGTAATATAATTATTTGAAATTATTAATAGATAATGATAATTTATGATTATTTTTTTGTTAGAAGACTAAGAGGGCATAAAGTGCAAATATAATTGTTCTATTTACATTTAGGAATGTATATTAAAGTATCGTGGATAAATCGATATTATTATTCCAATACATACCAAAGCCAAAAGGCTATTCAGGCAGGGTCCAAAAAAGACGAAAAGCAAATAGTCAGTCAACGTAGCTAATTAGGGTATTCCAGTGGTAGTGTTGAATGGCGGCATTGTTCACGTATTCATTTGTAGCATCGTGCTTTAAACGTTCCCAAACTGTTGGCTGCAACAACTTCCTCAGGCAACGAATTCCATATGTTAATTCCTCTCCTCGAGAGTCTATACACTTTTGGTAATCTGCCAAATCCAAATTTATACAAGACTCTGCTATGTCCCCGCAACTGACCTACCCGCCTAGTGATTACATCGGTGGAATACCCACAGCATGATTCGACATATGCCATAGATATAGCATTTCCAAGGATATAAACCTCTCACGTACCGACAACATCCCAATACGACTTAGACGTACATAATAGTCAATACCTCTTAAGCTAATACAGAGCCTCGATCCGCGCCTAAGAATAGACTCCAGGTCTAATAGTTCTTGCTTAGTGACAGGGAAACAAGCCTGAATGCAGTACTCCAAGTGTGGCCTGACGAGGGAGATTAATAACCTCTTGAACATATGACAGCTTAACCTGAGGAATGCACTTTTAATAAAATATTACGCCCTGGTAGCTTTACCTAGAAAGAAGTCGGTGTTCAACTTTGTTTTCAAGGATCGATGGACAATAATCCCTTAATCCTTATAATGATACACTTCCTTTAAGACAATATCTCCAATATAGTACCTTAAAGTTTCAGACGGGCGACCTAGTTGCATGAGGACACATTTATCAACATTCAACCGTAGTCTGGTAGAATCGCACCACTTGATCAGAGAGTTTAGATCATTTTGTAACGATACTCGATCAGCAGGACTTCTAATGATCGACCAAATCTTTAGATCGTCTGCAAAAGCTAGATGAGAGCATGATAAGCGGAGTAACATATAATTAATGAAGATTATAAAGAGCAGTAAGCCAAGGACTAATCCCTGCGGTACGCCAGAATTAACATTCACCGAATAAGAATACACACACCCCACACAAACTCGGAAAGACCTATTCGATAGAAATTGCCTGACCCACTCACAAATGTATAAATAGAGTCCATAGTGATACAGTAAAGACACTATGCCGTCGTGCGGTACCCTATCAAAAGCTTTCGAAAAATCAAGGAATACTGTATTAACCTAAAACCCAGCCCCCAGAGCATCAGCCCATTTTACACGCGCAGTTATTAGGTTAGTAAGGCATGAACGTCCGATCCTGAAACCATGTTAAGATTCAACCAATATGTGATTACGATCCAAATGATCCATTATTCTACTAGCAATGATTCTTTCTAAAAGTTTGCAGAATACGCTGATCAAGCTAATGAGCCGAAAGTCCGCGCAAAAGCTATAAGGACGCTTTTTAAGAATAGGCACCACAATTGCACACTTCCAACTGTCAGGAATCCAATATGTGTCCAAGCTGTATCTGAAGAACATAGTTAAATCATTGCTCAGTACGTTCGCTAGGGATTTGACGAGGAAGGGGGCAATATTGTCTGGTCCCGGAGATGTAAACGGATCGAGCTTCATAACCTCGTTCAACACCTCATCCACTCTGAGTGGATGAACACAACACCGATGAGCAACCGGAACATACTTCAACTAAAGTCATGCAGTTTGTTAGATGTCTAAGCCTGCACCAAGAAGCTTAGCTAAATGTTGGGCGATTATAGACGGCTTGGTCAAAGTTTCAGTTGGCGTTTGGATTGAGTTAATTGTGGCGACAAAAGTTCTGTTGTTTCTTACATAAGATCAAAACTTCCTAGGATTCAAAGATGCATCCCTGGCGATACTATCTTCGTACGAATAGCGTTTCTGAAAATTTTGCTGATTGCATAAGTTCCGAGAGTCGATGTAGCACGTTGGGAAGTAGGAGAACGCCTAAATTCGCGACACAATTTGTTGCGGTATCTGATAGCATCAAGAAGCTCTCTGTCGAACCAAGGAGGATGCATATGCTTGGACTTGCAGGCACGTAGCGGAGCAAAGATATCAGAAATTCGCTTTAATTCATTATGAGGCAGATCAAAGACTACTGGAACCTCCAAACCGAAGTTAATACGAAGACTATTGCAGATACCCTTTGGGAAGCTTGCAGCTAGTTGACTAGCATCAACACCTACCCAACAACGTTTTTTAAAATTAGAGTTTTGTGAGGCCCTGTTGAACAGCGACATTCGCATAGAGAAAGTACACAGTGATCGCTATTGCCAATTGGTGCGTCATAACGAACACCTGAAACGTCACCCAAACACTTAGTAAAGACCAAATCGAGTATAGAAGGCGTCCCTGTCACATAAGTAGGTTCTTTAATATGTTGAACTAGTAGCATCTCGAGTAACAGAAAGTCACTCAGTACTTTCCCAATTCCGTGAATTAGTCGTGAATGACTATTTTTCCAGTCTATTTGGGGGATATTGAAGTAACCCGGGATTAAACTAGTAGCATATCATTATATCTAGTAATCGATATAATATATATCGATAATATATATTAATCGATATCTATAGTATATTAGATATCGGTGTTAAATCGTATATTACAATGATTTTATCTTATAAGTTAAGATTAAAAGTTAAATTAAGATTAAAAGTTATCATATCAACGTAGAAATATCGAAAATTAAAATTCTTTATATAAAACTTCAGGAATCCTTTAGACTTAATAAGATGGTCAATATAACGATAATTTATTTTAATAGCTCGGCTTTAGCATTGTAACGTATATGTTCATTCTTCTTTATTTTGATAAGAAATAAAGTACACGAGATGTTAAACTTGATAATTTTTATTTAAATGCTTCAATGCATTTTTAATTCAAGTGTTTTTACTTGTGTATTTTGAATATTTTTATAGATAGATTTTGATTTCTGAGATAAATGGCTTATAAAATTGTGCTTGTTAGACACGGAGAGAGTCAATACAATTTAGACAATCGTTTCTGTGGTTGGCATGATTCCGATCTTAGTGAGAAAGGAATCGCTGAAGCTATTCTGGCCGGTGAAAGCCTTCAGAAAGCTGGCTTTTCATTTGATATTGCCTATACAAGTGTATTAAAGCGTGCAATCAAAACGCTTTTCTATATACAAGATGGTTTGGATCTACATTGGATACCAGTAGTAAGGCACTGGCGATTGAACGAGCGTATGTACGGTGGGTTGCAAGGATTAAATAAAAGCGAAACTGCTGCCAAACACGGTGAAGAAAAAGTTAAGGTGTGTTGCTTTTTTTGTTTTTTTTTCTACAAGTCCAGAAAGCTGTAAAGTTTGTTTGATGACAGTATATATTTTACTGCTATTGATTAAACATTAATTATAAATAATTTTTTAAATAATAATTATTAAATTTAATATTTAAATGCTAAATAATATAATGCATTACAAGTGAATATTTAAATCAATTTAGTACGAGATTTTTCATTCACTATATTTGGGTTCCAGCTCAAACCATTTGCTAATAGTGAAAAGGTCATCTTTTGAATTTACAAAAAGCTTAAAGACGTTATTGTTGAAGCACTGAATTGTAAAAATAAATTGAAGCCAAAATGGAGAGGTTGATTAATTCATAATTAAAAATTATATTTTTAATTGCTTAATATAATTATTTTATTTTTAATCTAATTATGTACTTTTCTATAAAATCACATGTTAAGAGAATGACAATTAAAATTTAGGAAACAATTTAAATTTTTGAAATTTAATTATCTAATTTTTTATTTTACATTAATAATTTAAATTTAATTAACAATTTAATTAAATTTAATAATTAAAATTTAAATTTACATTAACAATTTAAATTTTTGAAATTTAATTATCTAATTTTTTATTTTACATTAATTTTTTATTTTACATTAATGTCGAATGATTTTTTCATTCCACATTAGCAAAGTGATTTTGTAATAACTTAAGAATTAAACAACGAATAGCTTAAGATGTTTTCAAAAACGAATAACTTAATTCCTAGGCATGGAATTGTAAATTGAAGTTTTTTATTTTAAGAAATATTAAATCTGTATTTAAAATTCGGAGAATGTGTATACTCTCTTCTAATTGTAAATATCCTTAATAGATTCTTTATTATTTAATTCATAGCATTTTCCTTTATATATTTGCCTTTGTATAAACACAATAAGATTTAATTTTACGGGGTTCAATAGTATGCAATTTCTTAATAAATGTTACTTTTTGATTATAAATTAGATAAATCTCAAAATCTCAATTATTAATATGCGGTTTCTATTTCATTGCCTAATTTTCGTAAGATGGATATCAACTATAATTGTGAATACATATTCACATTAATAATTTTATTTAATAATTCATCCCATAAAAATTATTAAATATGATTTACTAAATTAAAATTATATTTTAATTTAGATATGGAGAAGAGCTTACGATATCCCTCCTCCAGAAATGACTCCTGATCATCCAGATTTTTTGACAAAGGATCCTAAATATAAGGTATTGTATATTTGTTATCATTATTTTTATTAGTTATTGCAAATTTTCGTTTAGAATTTGGATCCATCCGTATTACCAAAGACTGAGTGCTTAAAAGATACCGTTGAACGATTCATTCCATTTTGGCATGATCATATTGCACCTGCAGTCAAATCTGGTAAGAGCGTCATTATTGTCGCTCACGGCAACAGTTTGAGGGCACTTGTAAAATATCTGGATAAAGTGGAGGATTCAGCAATTGTTGAACTGAACATACCCACAGGTTATTATTTAACAACTGATAATTTACTAACGCTGTCTCTATATCATTTTTTCAGATATTTTCAGGAAGAAAACAATTTAAAAAATATTAAAGTATTTTAATAATTTTAAAAAATTAAAGAATTTTTTAATGTTTAATTAAAAATGTTTACTCGTCATAAAGTTTAAATAAACATTTCAATTTTGCTGAGCAAAATTAAAATTTTAGCAAATTTTAAAAAATAAACATGTATTTCGGCGTGGGCTACATAAACAAATCTTACAAATTAAAAATTATATAGTAGAAATTAAATTTTTTTATCTATTAATTTTTTTTCAAATATAAATAATTTAAAAAAGATAAATACAGGAGAACGTTTGTCTTCTTCGTAGAGAAATGTCATTCTTTTTTGCAAGACTGGCTGCTACCACCAGCCCATTATGTTCTTGCCCTTTGGAGCCGTCGCCAGAATACTGATTGCATTTCCACGTTGGATCGCGATGCTAACGTTTTTGTTATAAATTATATAATACGATATATTTCGATGATAGAAATATCCTTTTTATGCATTGTATTGTTATTTTTAATATTCTTTTGTCATATTTAAAATTTTTAATTATTTAAAAAGAATATATCTTCAGTTCTAAGCATGTCGGATAGCATGCAAGATGAATATAAATTTAACATTTATGAGAGCAAAAGATTGAAAAACAATTTGAAAAAATTATTCTTTTTTGATCGAGTACTGTCGATATCATCAAAACAATAAAAACTAGAAAAACAATCGAAACATTTAAAAGTCAGAAGAATTTTAAATTACGTTTCTGCTAATATATATTTCTGAAAATTTGCTGGATTGTTTTGTATAAAATGTAAATATGGTTTTTGCATAAAAGTCCATTAAATAAATTCATTCTGTTTGATCTTTGCCAATATAATATAAAATTATATTAATATCTTTAAATGTATTTATAATTTTTCATTATTTTATAGCTATAATAATTTTATTTTGTATGTTTTAATATGAATATATTAAGATATTAATGTTGTCCAATGATACGTTTAATGCGCTTATATATTGCACAGGGCATTCATCAAGAAGAATAATAAAATAAGGAATATACCAATTCTAATCAGTGGTCTATTAGTTTTAATAAATGAAAATCCATTAATAAATTAAATATACCATTAATATGTTCAATGATACGTTCGATGTGCTCCTTTATTGTTCAGGACATTTTAACATCGAGAGGAATAATAAAATAAGAAATTATTGTTCACAAATTTTCGATTATTGTAATAGTCCTTTTCAAGTGTTAGTCCTTTTCAAGTGTTATGCTTTTGACTTGAAAATGTAACACTTTAGATATTCACTCGTAATATCGACACGACGAAACACTTGTTCACTGTTTTATTTTATATGCCAATTCTAATCAGTGGTCTATTAGTTTAAATAAATGAAAATCCATTAATAAATTAAATACACCATTAATATGTTCAATGACACGTTCGATGTGCTCCTTTATTGTTCAGGACATTTAAACATCGAGAGGAATAATAAAATAAGAAATTATTGTTCACAAATTTTCGATTATTGTAATAGTATTTTTCAGGTGTTGTGCTTTAACGTAACACTTGAAAAGGACTATTGAAAACATAGGACTAATACTTGAAAAGAACTTATGAACAAAGAACTTTTAAAGGACTATTGCAATAGTCCAAAATTTGTGAGTAATATACTTTTGTTTATTCTTTATCGATGTTTAAACTAAGATATGGCAAAGTTTAATGTCAATAGTGTAATATTTAATATCGGTCTTCGTCCAGATATATCTAAACCCATCGAAGTTTATGTGTACCGCTTTTGGTACGGATGGACCTTGCAGCGGTTCAAAATAAACATGATATTTTTATCCTTAGATAAAAGGATCTATTTTTTCTAAATAGGAAATTGTCATAAATGATTTGTAAATATAATATTTGTTCAGGAATTCCTCTGGTATACGAATTGGACAACGACTTCAAACCGATCAAACACTACTATCTAGCTGATGAAGCCAAAGTGAAAGCGGCAATGGATGCTGTAGCTGCCCAGGGCAAAGCTAAATAAAATTTATTGGATGATTTTGTCGAAATTAGAATTCTAAAGACAGAGTTTGCAAGGCTTTCGATTTTCGCTTTTGAAAGTAAATGACTGCATTTTTATTCGCGTTTTATTTTTCAATCAGGGAAGTAGTTTTGCTCAAATGCTTATTACAAAGCATTTGTCAAAAATTTGTCATTCCAGTAAATGCGAGTATCACAGATTTATTGCTGCGATCGAAGATAATATAGATTGAACTATTAATCTGGTTTAATATACGATGGACACATGTAGAGGGAAACAGACTATCAGATGGTTAAGTAACTCAGTATAGAACATGGCCGAATCGACTGCTTTAGTTATTGCATCGTGCGATCGAATATATTAGATACTATTGAAGGAAGGAGAAAATGAATAAGGGTGATAGGCTTTCTCCATATAGAGCATGGTTTGCGTTATAACCAAGGAACACATTCAAGTGGAATGACATTATGTGAAGACATTAGTCAGTGGGCAACCGAACGTCAACTAATCTGATGTTGCTATCTCTAGTTTTCGTATTTTGAAACAAAATAAAATATTTTATAGTTTATAAATTATATATAATTTATACTTTAAATCGATATTTTTATATATTTATGCTAAATTAATATGACGTAATTTGATTCCATTAATGCAACTTCACATAAGATTTAATTTTTAAAAAATATTTAATCTTTAGTCGTTTGATAATCTACTGCGGTTCATCGAATAATTAAAAAAATTATAAATTAAAATTATTGAACGTATAAAGTGGTTGAATAAACTGGTTGACAAACAGCCAGAAGTACAACACGATGCAGAAATATACTAAAAGAGATATTTTCTTTATGTTATAGATTCTGTCTTCTTACATAAGTTTCGCAAAATTACCCAATTATTAAATTAATGAAAATATTAAAATTAACTTTCAAAATTACGCTATTGTGAAAGTTATACTTTACCAAAAGACTAATTTAGGTTTTAAACTAAACTGTATAATCTGAAGTATATAGTATATAAGTATATATTTTTTACAGTTAAAACTACTTTAATAATTTATAATGACTCATAAGTGACTAATAAAATTATATGTTTAAAATAATTAATTAAAATTATTGCACTCAGTTTAAATTTACTTTTATTGTTTTTTAACCAAATTTAGGTATACAATTTCTATGAAATGATATGTATTAAACACAGTGTGCATTAATTAATTTATTTATCAATTAAAATATCCTGATCTGTTGTTAAAATTTTCTCGTAAAAGTCACTAAACTATTGAATTGTAAAGTTACATTTTTATTTAATATATTTACATATTTTAAGATTAAAATACGGCTTTTATATTAAATTCTTTATTTATGAATATATTTAAATTGTGATAGTCTGATAAAATTTGGTCGAATGCAAACTGCAGATCTGAAATATAAAATTTGGTAGAGTGTAAACCTGCAAGTCGTATAACATTTGATACATTTGATATTACTTTATTTTAAATTCTATTTATAAAATAAATTGAAGAAAACATTAATTAGAGACGTTTTAAGGTAGATGGTAGATATATCGGATAGGTCGACTATATATGGAAACATAACAGTAGATCAATATTTCCTTATAACACTATCAAAGAACGTTTATTTATTTAATATATTTACATATTTTAAGATTAAAATACGGCTTTTATATTAAATTCTTTGCATATTTTATACTGTATATAATTTAAATAATATAAAATAATTATAAAATAAATAATTCTAATAACTAATTATATAAGATTTTAAATAATTAATTTTAATCTTATATTAAATAATATAAGATTTAATATAAAGTAAAAAATTTAAAATAAAAATCAATTTTTAAAAATTGACTTTTAAATAATATAAGATTTGCCAATATTAGAATTAAAATACTGTTTTATATTAAATTATTTATTTATGAATATATATATAGTGATAGTCTGATCAAATTTGGTCGAATGCAAACTGCAGATCTGATAACGAAATATAAAATTTGGTAGAGTGTAAACCTGCAAGTCGTATAATATTTGATAAAATGTATTGTATGACTTGATAAAATACAAGTCACTAAAGTATTGTATTGTAAAATAGATAAAATATAATATTGTGATGGAATATTGCAATAAAATATAATATTTTAATAAAATATTATATTATTAATGATGGCATATAGTGTTAAAACAAAAAAAATTTCAAAATAATATTATTATTAATGTATTATTATTAAAGTCTAGCTTCCCTGTCAAAAAGACTAGCGGGTGTTCCAGTTCAGAGAGGCACCACAAGTGCTTTAGTAGCGAGCAGGTTGATTGCCCTCAGTAAAAATCCGGGAGTCATACCGATCGGTATTGGAGAGGTGTATCGGAGGATCATAGCGAAAGCAGTTTTGACGGCAATATCGCCCCAGATTAAGTCAGTCGCTGGAAACACACAATTATGTGCAGGACAACAAGCAGGAATGGAATACATTGTTCGGACAGCAAGAGAAGCCCTACGTAGTGGGTTGGGAAAGTGCATCTTGACCATTGATACGAGAAACGCGTTCAATGTCATAAACCGCAAGCTCAGTTAGCACAACATGGAAAAAATCTGTCCTGGCCTGTCAACTATTCTGAGGAATTGTTATGCGGAAAATCCAATACTATGTTTGGATAATGAGATAATGTCTTCAAGAGAGGGTTTTACCCAAGGCGACCCCCTCTCTATGGTGTCGTTTGCGGCCTTTACCATTCCGTTGATTGATTCGATAAAGAGACTGCACCCCCTGTACAGCAACTATGGTATGCAGACGATGTTACGTGCGTGGGAACGCCAGGAGATCTGTTAGAATTCTTCGAATCCATGAAAAGTATTGGACAGTTGTATGGGTTTCACGTCAACATGACGAAATGTAAAGTTTTAGCGGGCCTGGCCGAGATAGAAAAGTGCCAGCCTTTCGAATCGCACGGTATCCCGATTCACACTGATGGACTAATTATACTCGGGTGCCCAATCGGTTTTCAAGCATATGAGGAGGAACAGATTAAGCTAATGATTCAAAAATGGATAGCTCTGATAGAGCGGTTGAGCGAGGTAGCTGCAATGTCTATGCAAGTGTCTTACTGGTTGCTTACGAACTGCGTACATCATAAATGGAGACATATACAACGGGTATGCCCGTGTGATCCCGAATGGTTTGCCCTTCTTGAGAGAGCAATAAGAAAGAACATGGTTGATAAGTTAATCGTCGAGCATCCGTCCGATCTTATGTATAGAATTCTAAGTCTCCTATTGCGGTTTGGAGGTTTGAGAATTGCGAACCCCTGTGTAAACTCGGTAAAATAGTGGCAATACTCTGCTATAATGTGCCAGGCTCTTGACTCGTATGTGGATTCGGACTCGCTTGCGACTCGTTTGCAGACTGCGTCGAGAACATAAGGCGTATGAGACAGCTCGACCTGAAGGAAGTCTGTCAAGCAATTTCTGAAGAATGCGATCCTGACAGAAAGATTGCGCTTGAACACGCTACGGTGAAGGGTGCTTCAAGTTGGCTCAACATTTTACCGTCTGAGTATCACGATTTTCGCATGAGTAACAGAGAATTTTGCGACGGCATCGCGACAAGATATAACACAGCATTATTGCAAGCGCTTGAAAAATGTAAATGTGGCGACTTGAACTCTGTTCAGCACACTCTATCGTGCACGACGATTATCCGACACAATGTGATGAGAGACACAGTTGCACGAATTCTAGATGATGTAACTACGAAACCAGAAATTGAGCCTACGCTGACACTGGTGGACTCAAACATTGTATTTTCGTGTCAGGCTACATCGAGGGATATGAACGCGAGATTAGACATAAGTTGCCACGGTCTTTTCGGCATACAGACTGAGCGGTCCTTGATGGACGTATCGATATATACCCATTTGCAAGGTCGTATGCGCTTAGGTATGTTGATGCTGCGTTTAGATACCATGCACTTAGGAAGATCTCAACGTACTTGGAACGAGTAACAAAGATTGAACGAGCAATATTTCTGCCGGTCATTATGTCAGCATTAGGAGGGCTCGGAGCTGATGCAAGCAAAGTAATTAAAAGGGCGGCGAAGATAGCTTCTAGGAGCAACAATAGGCATATTCTGAGTGCGTTGCGCAGTTCAGAAAATGTATTGGAATCAGACTTTTTCGAGCAAATTCGTGGTGCTTTGGAAACTGAACTAATGAACGGATGTCTCAGGCGGTAGATCCGAGGGTTTAATGACTTTGAATTCAAGCATTTGTATTTTGGGCCCATTTGCGGGAACCCTGATTCTGTTATCTTCTCTTAAGAAATAAATATTATTAAATATTATTATTAAAGTAATAATAATTACAAATTAGGACAAACGCTTACAAGCCCATAAAATCGTAAATATAAAATATCGGTAAAAAGAAACATACTAGGCATAACAATAAGATAGTAAGAAAAAAGAATAAGTTTGGAAAGCTTGGTTTAATTTTATAAACCTACCTATTTTGATGTATTTATGAATCCGACAGAAACCAGGATCACAAGCTGTGGTTCGAATAACACTATTGATATATATTGAAGAATTCTGTTGTTGGTTTTCAATGCGAAAGTCACCTTGTGACCTAGCAACTATTCAATAGATGAATAAGCATCCATCAAAGGATCACCAATCCCGATTTCAATCGATCTTCATGATCTCGCACGAAAAAAATATATAAGAGGATTAGTCAAATCGGCGTTGCTCGAGATTGTCGTGATGAGAATTCTTTCAAAATATTGATAGATTTCAAATCGAGCAATTGCTTGATTTGAAATCTATCAATATTTTGGAAAATCTATCAATATTTGGAAATCTATCACCATATCGATTGATGGTATAATTGATTGATGAAAAAATCGCTTGAAACTGTGGTCCAGGAGCCAAAACTTGCTACGATTGATTTATATCTTGCTATTATATATAATATTATATATAATATAATATTATATAATTATATTATAATAATATATTACTATAACTATAATACAACACAATTATATTATTATAAATTATAATTTATAATAATATAATATATTATATATAAAAATATATATGCATATATTATATGAAAATATATATATGGAACAAGCAATTACTTTACTTATACTAATGCATAATAAAATCATAACATTGGTTTATGAAATAAGAATATAAAATAATAAAAAATATAATTAATTAATAAAATAATAGTAAAATCACAGCCTTAGTTAAGACTTAGATTTAAGTCTAACGAATTTAATTAGTTAAAATATTAAAACATTCAACAATTTATTAAAATTTGGAATTTTGAATGTTCGCCAATAGCTGCTGGCATGGTCAATAATTTATTTCGAATTTTGTGTCAACAGGGATTTATTGCCCCTTATTCATAAACGTCATTGTTGTTCGCTTAGATTTTGCCATTTTCAGTATTTCCATCTGTTATTATTATTATTATTATAAATTCAACAACATACGAGCATTAGCTCAAATAGCTGGCTCACAATAAGTTCGTAAATAAATTAATTAGTTTTTAAAATAAGGAAATGCAACACGAAACATTGCTTGATCCATTCGTAGTCTTCTTTTAAAAGCACTAAGTGAACTGCATCCAACGGTGTCTGCATCAAGGTTGTTCCACAGCTCAACAATTCTTCTATCAAATTGCATCGCGCCCAATTTCTGTACTCTGTTTCTTCGAATAGTTAAAGAATGACCGCGAAGAACATTTGAACAACGTAGTTGAACCCTACTCCGAAGAGGGTGATGAGGACGTTGGAATAAATGCCAAACAAGGCACATATCCATGTACCGACGGGTCCATGTGACGGTCTCAAGTCCTAATGATCTCAGTCTGTCTTCATAAGGCAGCGACGCCAACGTTGGTGCTAGCTTTGTTGCCCTGCGAAGTACCCTCTCTGATTTCTTATGTTCATGCACAGTACGTGGGTATACAACCGGAGCTGCATATAAAAGTCTACTCAATACATGTGCTAAAATCAGAGGCCGAAGAGCAGTCGGATTAACGCGAACAAACGCGCGTCGAATCATACCTATCATTTTATTGGAGTTGGCACAAGCTTGATCAGTGTGCTTTTTGGTTGATAAATTAGAGGTAACCCATACTCCTAAATCTTTGTAACTATCGACACTTTCCACAATACAGTCCTTATATGTGTAACAAGCTGATGTTAGTTGCTTGCGAGCATTACCAATAATACGCATGTGTTTGCATTTCGAAACATTTATCACAAGCTTGTTTAACGCCGCCCACAACTCCAAATTATCTATGTCAGTTTGCAAATTATCAACATCCTCACATGAATGAATGGGCCGTTATATTTTTAAGTCATCTGCATACAAACATGATCGAGAGCGAATGCACCCAGGCAAATCGTTAACATAAATGCTGAATAAAAGCGGACACAAAACTGAACCTTGAGGTACTTCAATATGACATTCTCTAGACACAGACAATGACCAATCGACAAGTACTCGAAAGCAACGATCACGAAGAAATTCGTGATTGTTCATACTTGATATAATAATTCAATAGACAGCAAATAATTAAAACCAAATGCATCAATTTTTCTTGTCCAGAATGCATCAAATAATTCAATAGATAATAAATCAAATGCTTGAATTCTTTAAATGGAATTATAACTCTCACAAAATAATGCCACATTAACCAAGCCAATAGTAAGGTTCTTATCATGCAACAAAGCCGAAAGTATTCGATTGACATATACTAGTTCCATTTCATTAGCATATCAATTGTATTCAATAGTGTCAAAAATTAGCATTTGATAGCAAAAATGTCAATGACGGAGCCCTCGCTCAATTTGTGTTCGTAATTCACGAATACAATTGCTGTAAAATAAATTATTCAGAATAAACGAAGAGGACCTTTTTCCCGAGTTATGAAAATACAACCGGATAGACAACAAACATCTTGAAAATAGATTTAAGGGCATAATCCCGTAATGCACAAATCTGAAAATTCGTAAAGACATTTTGGTTTGATGCTTTTCGGTTGTATTCCCGGTGATGCTCATTGTTCAGAAAGAAACGTTTACGTTTTCTCGATAGCGTTGGATATTTGAATGCTTAGGTAGTTATGCCTTTGATCTTTCTTTTCGAATTATCGTTTGTCTCACATTTATGATCTAGTATTTTTAAAAAACTAGAAATATATTCATCCTGATTTGTATTTTAAATATCCAAGAAGTATCAGATATAGTTAAACGACAACAACAATTATTTTGATATTTCGCTAGTAACTACTAGCATCTTAAGAAATTAACATAAAAATGTAAAAAATCACATAAATAGATTTAATAGCCGTTTGATCTAATTCATCGTCATCTATATCATTTTGACCATGACTGCAAACTATTTGATGTATTTTTGTTATGTGATATTTTAGATTCCCTTGAGGAATTCCAGAAAAAATCCCCGCAGGATTCCCTTGTGAATCCTGCAGGGATTCACAAGGGAATCTCGATGTCGCCTCGATGATGATGTATCTGCTTTCAGGTCTATCCTTGCAACCATTCTTCCTGATAATAATCCATCCCTCTTTAATAATATCGCTCCTGTATTTTTGATCCGTTTAAACAAATCCACTAAATCCAATCATCTCAGTTCTCCACTCCTAAAAATCGTTTTCCGACATAGTTCACATGCATCCTTGGTACTTTCCCAACGTTTTAAACTTCTTACCGCTTAATCTACTTGTTGTATCTTTCCTGACCGCACCCCTTCTGATATTGCCTAGCTCAATTTAGCTCGCATTGAGAAACATTGACGTGAAACAAACGGCGAGTCATCCTTATCTATACGTCAAATCAATGGAAATTTTCACGTTGTACACACAAGGCCAAAAATTCGATGGCGTCCCATCTCTCCCCCTTGTCTTCTTCGCTAGTCAATCTCACTCCTAAGCATACTTTTCGTCTTAGTCTATTCAACACTCGCTCCATTCTTCATAAAGCTGATATGCTTCTCAATATCTTCGATCAATTATCTATCGATATTCTCTGCATTACCGAATCCTGGCATTGTGACATTGACGATCCTGCTATTCGTCGTCTATGTCGCTCTGGTTGTTCTTTAGTTGAATCAGCTCGTCCAATTGCCTCTCATACATCTACTGCTTTTAACCATGGCGGTATTGTTGCCATTGCTCGTTACCCAATGTCTTTACGTAAAATTAACGTTAACATCCGTTACACCTCGTTCGAATTACTCATATGCAGATAATCAACGCCTTTCCCTCTGGAACTTGTGATTGTATACTGTCCAGGTTCAGTTGCCCCCTCACGTATCTTCTTTACCGAACTTGCAGATCTTATGTCTCACTGTTCATTGTCTTATACTCCTTCTTTTGTTCTCGGTGACTTTAACATTCGTCTTGATCGCCCAGCTGACTCTGACTCTATCACTTTAACTAATCGTTTTTCTGATTTTAACTATAAATTACTTTCAACAAGCCCAACTCATATTCTCGGCGGTGCTCTCGACATCATTGCTGTCCCTATCTGCTTCAATGACTATACTTCCTTGTCAATTACTGATCCCGGTTTGTCCGATCACTTCCTTCTCACTCTTACTCTTACTCGTCCCCATCCTCCTTCTCCGCCTCCACCATTATCCACACCAAGTCGACCCTGGAAGCTTCTCGATATCCCTATTCTCTGCACAGCCTTACTCAATTCTTCACTCTTTTCACTTCCTCTTAACTATCTCTCTCCCGATGATCTCTGCATTCTGTTTGATTCTGAACTTATGTCTATTATCAATAAACTTCTGCCTAGTCGACTCCGACGCTCTCAGCGCTTGCGCCATGCTCCCTGGTTCGATTCTGACTGTAGTCTTTCTAAGCGTCGACTCCGTCACTCTTTTCGTGTGTATAATCGTTTTCTTAAACGTTCTCCCAACTCACTCCCTCCAAATCTCCGTGATTCCTACTTTTCTCTACGCCGTTCACATCTTATTCTTATACGTACTAAACGTACTATCTTTTGGCGAAATCAACTCGAGTCATCTTTCAACTCTAAATCTTATTGGAAAATCTTAAACTCAATTATCTTAAAGGTTCTCCCGTTAGATTACTAAATGATCTTGACAAGTATGAACGTGAACGTCTTCGAGAGGTTAGACAATTATTGAGATCGCGCTTAGATGCAGGAGAAACAAACTTAAGAATTCGGAATTTTCAAATTGTGCGACGAGGGACTCGCTTGAATTGGACTCCGCTGTTTGTGGATTAGATTTAGCTCCTCTCGTCGCTTCTAGCTTATCCAACATACCCATTACAAATGCATGTGATTACTTAGATGACATTGTTTATTATCAATCACCGTTGTGGTCTGCTCTGGCGAAATCCAATAGTGCTAACAGTAAGGGAAATAACACATGTGCTTCAATAGGCTATAGTTCTGTGATCTTGTATACTAACGCACGCAGTCTTCTTAATAAAATTCACGAATTGAAGCAACGTATTCAATATTCCCAGCCCTTGTTAATAGCAATAACAGAAAGCTGGCTTAACTCCGATATATCTGATCACGAGATTGAAATAGCTAATTATTCTTCTTATCGTGTCGATAGGACCGGAAAGAGAGGAGGTGGGGTAATTTTATATTTACATAATAGTGTAGCGTTTATGACCTTAAGTGCCAAGTCTGAAGGTGGTACAGAAACACTATGGGGCAATATATTACTGTCCGGTCATGTGTTAGTTACTATTGGTCTTATATATCGTAGTCCAAGAATGGATGTTTGTTCCATAGTTGATACATTATTAAAGTTTGGATCCCGTAGTAATGTGGTAGTAGTGGGTGATCTAAATATGCCTTCTATAGACTGGACTAACTACATATGCTTAAATAACAATAATTATTCATCAGCATTCCTTGATACTATCAATTTTCTTAATCTAACGCAACATGTCTCAATGTTTACTCGTTCCTCTGGAGACCATCAATCTTTGCTTGATATTTGTCTTACTTCCGATAAATATTTGATCACCGGTATAACATATTTGGATCCCTTAGGCAGCTCTGATCATTCTGTTATTCGCTTTAATACAAACTTATCTAATATATTGTCACAACCTGAGTCTTCATGTATGTCAGTACAATGTTTCAAAACCAATTACAGTTTAGTACGTCAATCCCTTCTCGGTACAAATTGGTATGATCCATTGATTTTTGGAGTTGAATCATCTTGGCAACAATTTGAAACTCTAATGATATCGCTCCTTCTACGTTTCTCACCTCGTAAGGTAGCAACTGCCCGTGCACGCACAAATCCTTGGTTTGATAAGGAGCTTCAAGATGCATTGAGATCCAAGAAGCAAAAATTCGTAAGGTATAGGAATGGAGAAACTGATTATAGGTCATTTAAAAAGTGTCGGAATCATTTCACATATCTCAAGAGACTTAAAAAGCGGCAATTTGAACAAGTACTGATAGGAAAGTCAGCCAACAATCCTAACATATTATTTAAATATGCAAATTTTAAAAGTAATGTTCGATCTTCTAGCTCTATCATTGGAAACAATGGACGCATTCTAGTAGATCATTTCGATATTGCTAATGCATTTGGTCGTAAATTTCTCGTATCAGCTACTACTTCTCCTTGTATAGAAATTACTCGTATTAATCCGTCAATTTTTGATATTCTTCACTTGTTCACAGTTCAAGATGTTATGAAAGAGTTTAAACGACTGAAACCGTCGGGCTCGATTTGCCCAGATTTACTTCCCTCAATATACCTGAAGAATCTTCATGATGTCATTGCTGCGCCTTTATATAGGATATTTATAGCATCATTATATTACGGTATAGTCCCGAATGCATGGAAACGCTCTATCATTAAGCCGCTTCATAAGAAAGGTGATCGATCATGTGTAGATAACTACCGACCGGTTAGTTTAACCTCTGTATCATGTCGTGTATTAGAGAGATTACTTTATCGGATAATCAGTAGCTACCTAGAATCATACAGGTTACTTTCTACTAATCAGCACGGATTCCGTAAAAACTGTTCCACAGTAACCAACCTTTTATTGGCACAGGAAAGTTGGGGTTCCATAGTGGATGAGGGGTATGCTGTCGATGTCATATTTTTTGACTTCTCCAAAGCATTTGATCATGTACCCCATGACAAGTTGATTATGAAGATAAGTGCATTAAAAATCAATCCAATTATCATTCGTTGGATATGCAACTTTCTTTCTGGTCGCACATACCAGGTCGCCATTAACGGTACCCTTTCCGAGCATTATCCAGTTAATGCCGGTGTCCCGCAAGGGTCTGTATTGGGTCCTTTGCTGTTTTGTATTTTCATCAACGATCTACCCAGTGTAATAAGTTCGCATTCATTATTATTTGCTGACGATTTAAAAATTTGGAGAGCCATCAAGTCGAATTATGATCGTAACATTCTTCAATCAGATATTGACACGGTTCTTAAGTGGGCACGTTCTAATGGTCTGTCTGTTAATGCCTCGAAGTGCACTTGCATGCACATTCGATCACGTAATATTGTTCCAGTGCCGATATATCATCTCGGGGATCGAGTGATTAAATTGGTTTCGAGCTATAAAGATCTTGGCGTATTGATAACGGATGATTTCTCCACTCGCCAAAACACTGAGTACATTTGTTCGAAGGCCATGCGTATGGTTGGTTTCCTTCGCCGATCATTCAGCTATGTGAGTCCACGTTCTTTTAGAGTTCTTGCAAACGCTTTTGTACTAAGTCATTTGTTATATGCTTCTCAATGTTCATACCCTCGAACCAGAGATGAGATTAATCGACTTGAGAAGGTGCTACGTAGGGCAACAAAATTAGTACATTCTTTGAGAGAACTTCCTTACGAGGACCGTCTTCGGTCTTTAAATATGCAGTCATTATGTGATATTCGTGACTCGCGGGATCTGTGTCTTGTATGGGAGGTATTTCACAATGAACACCATGTGTTGCGTGGGCTCTTCAACATTCGATCAACTCGAGCTTTGCGAGGTCACTCGTTTTATCTTAGTCGCCAACGAATAGTACATTCTAGGACGATTCAATTTGGACAACGAATAATAAATTCATGGAATCGTTTAAGCGATGATATTGTAAATGCGGGAACTCGTGAGCTCTTTAAACGACAGATTATTTTAAATTGTTAACTGATTTGTTTTTGATTTTCTCTTTTTCTTTTATTTTGACTATCGATTTGTCAGCAACTGTGAGCTATGCTCGTAACGTTGTCTACATAATAATAATAATAATAATTCTTGCACGATCATCTACTTCTTGTAATATAAATCCTGATGAATTCTCTTCTTATCTACAAACTAAGCTACCTAATTTACTTTCCCTACCACCCACGGCCCCCTTGTACCCTCGCTTCTCTTTAAATGCTTCCCTCCCAGAACTATTCCTTTTCCCGTTTCGTCTGATGAAGTTTCTTCGGTTCTGCTGTCAATACCTAATCAAACCTCTCCTTCTAACACAATTCCAACTCACTTGCTTAAAAATATTTGCTTATCTATCTAACCCTTCCTAACCATATTGTTCAACTCGTCCATCCGTAGCCGTACATTTCCTTCCATCTGGAAATGCGCCACTGTTCGTCCTCTCATCAAAAAGCAATCTCTCGACTCCTCACTACCATTTTCGTACCGTCCAATCTCACTTCTCCCAACCCTCTCTAAACTCTTTGAGCGTCTCGTTCTCAAGCAAGTTAATACATATCTCTTTTCCTCTAACTTGTTTCCTCCCTTCCAAGCCGCTTTTCGCTCTAATCACTCTACTGAAATTGCCTGTCTTAAAGTTTATAATGACTTACTCATCTCGCGCGATCATAAATTATGTAGTGTCATAGTTTCTCTTGATCTATCGTCTGCTTTTGACATCGTCGATCACTCGATTCTTCTCCATCGCCTTCGTCATGATTATGGCTTCTCTTTACCCACTGTATCATGGTTTTCTTCATATCTATCAAACCGTACATTTCGCGTCTATTCTAAATCTTCTATCTCCCATCCTTCATCCATCCCGACCGGTGTTCCACAAGGCTCCGTATTAGGCCCTATGCTTTTCTCTCTTCTTCTCGGTGACTTGTCTTCGATTTCTCATAAATTTAACTTCCATGTTATGCAATATGCTGATGACATTCTCATCTATGCTCACGCACCTGCTTATCGTATTCATGATCTTAGTGTTTCTGTTTCCAGCTGTCTTGTCTCAATTTCCAATCATCTTTCTTCCCTTCGCCTTTCTCTGAATCCTGATAAATCTAAAATTATGTGGATCCTACCTCGAAGCTTCGGCGTAGAACCTCCTTCCGTATCACTAAATTCTACAATTCTTCCTATCGTTGATAATCTCGTTTTCCTAGGCTTTCATTTCGACAACCGACTTTCACTTAAACCTTTCGTTAGTGATAAAGTACGCTCATCTACCTTGATACTCCGCAATCTCCGTCAAGTTCGTAGATTGATCGATTTCCCTTCTTGTATGACTCATATCTTCTCTTCTTTTCTCAAGACTTGATTACTGTCTTAGTCTATTTTCCAACTCACCTAAATCCACTCTTCTTCCTTTACAACTCATCATCAAAGCTGCCGTCCGAGTTATCCTCCGTCTTCGTTGTTTTGATCATACATCCCACTATCTTGTTTCTCTTGATTGGCCTACCATTTATTGTCGTGTTCAAATTCGTCTTCTTATCATTGCTTTTCGCCTTATAACTTCTCATACCCCTTCATTTCTCAACCTTCCTTTTCTCGACAATTCTCGTACTGTGTATTGTGCTCTGCGTTCCCGTAATTCCCTTCTTTTACATGTCCCAAACTACTCTACCTCTTTTGGCTTCCGCTCCTTCGTTGTGGCTGCTCCTCTCTTGTGGAATCAACTGCCTATTCATATCCGCCAATCAACATCTATGCCGTGCTTCAAACGCCAAATCCAATTCCATTTCAACAATTAACTAATTATCTGTGACTTTTGATGTTCTTTTTTGTTTGTTAGTGGTCATGTAAGGGTGCATTTTGCACGCATTTGCCTCGTTAAATAAATTATTGTATTATTTTTATAATTATCGTCTTGTCATAGACATTTTCCCTTCTACCACTTTGTCTCTTTTGATTGCACGAGCAACGATCGCTGTTCTACTAACAGGCTCAAAGACAAAGCACCTCGTGGCTACTCCATAAATCTATATCGAAGTGACATAATAGTTTACCCTCGGATATTCAAACCGAGAAACTTGACCACTCCGATATGTAATATGATCTTCATGAAGTCTTAAGGAAACTGAATTTTAACATATCACCATGAAGACGATCAAAACGGACCTTAAATATGTTCCAGTCATCACAATTTAAACCATTTATAGTAAAAATTAATGTCTCATGTACATATAATTATTGTTTTGTCATATACATTTTCCCTGCTACCACTTTGTCTCTTTCGAATGCAAGAGTAGCGATCGCTGCTCTACTAACAGGCTCAAAGACAGAGCACTGCGAGGCTACTCCATGAATCTAAATCGAAGTGACAAAACAGTTTACCTTCGGATATTCAACCGAGAAACTTGACCCCTCCAATATGTAATATGGTTTTCTTTAAGTCTCAAGTGAACTGAGTTTTAACATATCACCATGAAGACGATCAAAACGCACCTTAAATATATGTTCCAATCATCTCAATTTAACTATTTTAACGTGTAAGATCAACGGATTACGCTGAGCGCATTACGAACACTGTAATGATTAGATCAAATCTTATCATTACGTAATATCCAATGATAAGATCAAATCTTATCATTGTATGATCTCCCTACATAACATCGAATCATATCTCTAATATAACACATTGTTAACACGTGGTATAATCTTTATAGAATTTTAAATGATAAGCTAATCTTTATCTATTTATCTGTTCATAACAATATTCTTAGTCACATAGTGGTTAGAAATAAATACGGATTTCAGGTTTATATCTAAAGAAATGAATTCGTAATTTCATTTTTAATGCTTGAAAATCAGATAATACTGATAAAACTGTTTTAAGATAAAACTAATAGAGAAATTATATCACTTAAATAAGATTTACTTATTGTAATATATTTATACTATAAAATATCCTAATATTAAGATATGATTAGATAGAATGATCATAAATCTTAAATATTATCTTAATTGGATAATTATCTATTTTAATCAGTTCATAAAAATTAAATTCTAAAAAATTCACAAAAATTTAGTTACATTTTTAGATATAGAAAATCTAAATTATATAAAATCTTAAGATTTATGGGCAGTACAAAATACGGTGTCTTAGTTTTGATCTTATTTAAATGATGATCACATTTTAATCACAATTTTATGAATTGATAATTTTTATGAATTGATCTGATTAAAATGATTATCACATTTTAATCAGACTTTTAACAGATTAATAGATAATATTTTATGTATCAGATAAAAGATTAGAAGTCATAAGGATGAACTACTACGTTATCAGGTTTTGGACCATATTCCTCGACCCAAATAGCAGCGTGGCCAAATACATACTAATACGTATTTCAAATAAAAAAGTTTTGAAATTTAAAAAAAGTCAATTTTTATGAAATGACTAATAATATGGGATATATACGAATAAAGATTAGAGGTCATCCGGAGGAACTCCTATGTTATCATGTTTCGGCACCTATTCCTCGACCCAACATAGAAACGGGGCCAAGCACATATTATTGATATTTCCTCCTATTTAATAAAGATAATGATATTATCTTTTGTATCTTATTCTAATATTTGATAATATAAACAGTAAAATAAGAAATTATTACTTTATATAAATCTAAATTATATAAAATCTCAAAATTAAAATATGATTTTAAATATGAAGTACATTTTTTAAATATTAAGGCCAATCAACAACAATACCGACTCTAATACGCACACTATAAGCCAAGGGAGAGTATAATGTTCAATTTGTCGCAGGCTCTTGGACTTCCGCCTGCCAATATTTCAGACAACATCAACCCGTTCGGATCTATCCGTCAGCCTGCCATGGCCACCAACAAAAACTCCGATTTTAAATATTAAATATTAATTTATATTAATATATAAATTTTAAATATGAAGTATTATATTTTTATATTAAGTATTATATTTTATATAATATTTTTATAATTAGATATCGTACAAAATACTCACTGGGATAAGTGATAATGTGCAATTATCATTGCACTTTGAAATAAATTAAATTGAATAAAAAATAAATTATTTTATGGTAAATTCTATACATCGCATTTGCTATTGAAATGCGATGTAGCACATTTTCACGATATTGTGTATCAGATAAGCACATTCATATGAATATACGGATAAAAATATAGATTCTAGCGGATTCAGATTGTTAGAAGCATGTGCCATATCAGACCAACACATTCATATTAATCTACGGATAAAAATATAGATTCTAGCGGATTCAGATTCAAATTGTTAGAAACAAGTGGCATCTACAATAGTTCATTTGTTATAATTTGCAGTCATGTAGCATCTTGAATCACTTCCATGTGGTTTTGAAAATTGTCTTTTCATTCTTAAGATTCAATTGTTCCACAATTCGTTGTCCAAATTTTCTGCTCCTTTTCAGTTTTGCTATTTCACAAAACTAAAAAGGAATAAAATGTTAAGCGCACTCAATTACTATTTTTCATCTTTTATAATAAATTTAAATTTAAAGCAATTTAAATTCAATTAAAATAGATAATTCCATTAAAAAATAAGAATAATAAATAACAATTTATTAAAATAATTATTATATAATAATTAGTTATGTGAATTAATAGTTATTGAGACGAAGTTTGATTAATTAAATTAAGGTATATAGGTATTAGCCTTTTAACAAACCAGCTAGCGTCCAGTTTCATGTGGTGTCCGGGCACATTAAAACTTACCAAGCGTCCAGTGCTGTTTAGTTGCTTTAATGATAATGATTCCCAGGTTTGCAAATACTCCATACTTACAACAGTTGTTTCATTTAAATAGTATCCAAATGCACCAGATATAACAGGGTCGACTAATTGATCATCCTCAAACGTGATCATTACAAACTTTTTTAAAGAGGCCATCCTTTCCCGATATTGTTTATTTACGCATATCTCCTGATTTATATCGGCTAGGTAAGATGACGCTTTCTTATACAATGTGTGGTTGCGCTTTGGGCTGTGCCAGTATTGTGCCTGAATTAAAAACGATTGCAAACATTTCGTATTGGTAAACTTGTCCACAATATCTCTCAGTAGCCGACAAAAGCTAAATTTATATGAACAGTGAGGAATCCCGTAAACGCCGTGATGTTGACCACCGATTGTGACCAATGAATGAACAGTCAGATTGGTACATCTTTGTAAGAGACCCCGATGAAATTGACTTCCCTGGCTTAAACCAATTGCGTGGTAACCGTGTTTACGAATGCTCTCTATGTTTTGGAGATATGAACACGCGACTCTGACTTGTTCGTTCATATCACCGAATACAGTGGCCATAATGTCTATTACTGAATTTCTATTCTCTCCAATTGAGTACACATTGGCGTTGTCGATGTATTTCTTTAAATTGTATTCAATAAATACCCTACTCGATTGATTACAACATCCATCTAATAATCCGTGCCAGATTACGAAGTTCACTGGGGATGCATTATTGTTAATTTGAGCATTTCCATTGACAAAGTCTGAATTAATAAAAACTCTATGACTGAAAATTACAATAAACAGCAATAACATGTCTGCTACATAATGTTACGTTTTTAGAAAATACGAAATTATGACCTCTAGTTATGATAAAGAATGATGAATTTAATTTCTTTTCATATTAACGAATTACAATGCTAAGTCGTTTGTATTTTGATTTCTGACGACAATAGCCTCAAATAATTGTTATTAGGTTTTGAGGTAAAAGCGACACTTGGGATGTGCATTTTAACGCTAGAAAATTTGATGGAGAGTAACTGATTTTCTTTAGTTTAATAATTTATAATACAAATTAAATCAGCTAACTGGATCTACGTATTTAATATAATTAGAAACTAAACAAAACATAATAATGCTAAATCAAAATGTAATAATCAAATAATAAAATAAATAATTGTTTTTAGATTTTCTATAATTTAAATCAAGTTAAAATAAAAAATTGAAATTTAAAATAAACGTCATTTTTATGAATTGGCTAATAAATAACAGACGTTGTATCAGAATAAGGATTATAGATCATGAATAAGAACTTCTATGCTATCAGGTTTCGGCCCCTAACTCCTCTACCCAACATAGCAGCGGGGCTAAATACATGCTAATGATGTATTTCCTCTGAAATAACTATCTAGTATCTTATTCTAATACAAAGTATATTATTTATTATCCATCCATAAAAATTTGCCACTTAAGAGTTTAAATTTATTCTTTATATTATTGTGTTGATTTATATATTTTACTATTTTCTGTTTGATGGTATTTTTATAGTAACCTAGTTTAAAATATGTATCTATTAAATTATTTAAATGATTTTGAAGAAAACCAATATCGTTACAAATTGTTGCAATTCTTAAAATTTTATTATTTAATGTATTATTAACAAAAAAAGTTTGAGATAAATAATATACAATTACAGTTCAGATCGCTACGCTTGCGGAAAAATCTGTATTAATTAGGAGTTTAAACTATCTTGTTATACATATTAACTACTTACAAAGAACCTAAATTGGAAGAACCTAAACCTAAAAACCTATACCAGAAGAACCTACACAATCTTTATTGAAATCTACACAAGAGACTTTACTCTGATAAAGTCTGAATATACATACATATAATGGTCAAACAGAGGAAGACTACAAAGCTAGGTGATGCTGCCAAGTTCGTGGATTATCAGGTTCGGTGTTCAAGTGAAGATTGTCATGTGTGGACAAGTGTTTCAGTTCCCGGGGAAAAGAAAACAGCTCTGTCTAATTCATCATTCTACTGCGGGTACTGCTGCGCATCTTTGATAAATGATTTGAAGACGAAATCTACCCCTTGGTTGTCGGTCAGTCGAGTTGTAATTCTCTTGGACCCATATCAGCTCCACCAATTCCAAAAAGCATAAGTGCCGGTCAAAGTAAGGAAGTTCTTATTTCCAAATCTACTAAGAATGTTGAAAATCCCAGTCATAGTGATGGAAGCTATTCTGACTCGATATATCCCTCCTCAAGTCTTAACTCTATATATCCCTCCTCAAGTCTTAACTCTATATATCCCTCCTCAAGTCTTGCAAATAATCCAATGAATATAGATTTAACTGTAGAGGGTGAGACTGTAGCCATGGATGTTCCAGTGCATTTACCTGATGTTACTAATGATGAAAATACATATTGTCAGGTTTTGAATCATGGTCATATGTCTGATAATGGGACTGTCAAAAAGAAGGAACAAGCGTCAACGATAAGTCAACATACACTATCCGCAGTGTCACGTGACAGTCTCGAATTGCAAATTGGTAATAATAGGAAACACACCGCTGATCGATGTAGATCTGTTATTCTGGCCAATGTAAGAGAATCTTTATTTGAGAACTCACAAGTACGTCTTAACGAGGACGTCCAGAGTGTGAGATTTATATTGACGCAGGTACTTGGTTCTTGCAATGTGGATATTGTCAAACGTGTTAAACTCGTTGCATTATTTCGACTGGGTAAGCGTGATACACTTAGTAATAGGCCGCGTTTACTCAAGGCCGTATTTAGAGAGCAGTCGCATGCTGAGTTAATTCTTCGGAATTCATATCGTTTAAAAGGATCCCATGTTAGTCTCTTAAAAGATCTTGACGCTCTTTAAAGGGAGAAATTGTCTCAAGCTAAGAAAGAACTTACATCTCGTGTTGCACTTGGTGAGAGCAATCTATGTGTGCAAAATTTAGAAGTAGTGAGGCGACGCATTCGAATCAGTTGGTCCCCACTAGATGTATCGCCTCTCATGAATGTGGAGGGTTTTGGCAAGGTCTTACAGCATATAAGTGCCTAGCTGATTTGGGATCTGAAGTGTGTCAGATTGCTAGAGATGATATTATTACTCGCACTGGTGTGAATAAAAGTCATAGTATATTTTATTGTAATGTTCGGAGCTTGTTACAGAAAGTCGATGAGCTAAAGTTTAGGATCGAGTCTGTTAATCCAATTATAGTTGGTATTACAGAATCTTGGCTTAATTGTGATGTATCCGATGCTGAGGTATCCATCCCAGGCTATTCTTTGTTCCGTAGTGATCGGATAGGGGGTAGGGGTGGTGGCGTAGCTCTCTTTATGAGAGACGAAGTTAAGGTGCGCGTTTTGAGTAAGTCGTCTATTGATAGAGTTGCGAGTACGTGGTGTCAGGTGAAGTTTGATAACAGCTTACCCATCATACTGGGTCTTGTGTATCGTGCTCCTAAGGCAATATCTAAGAAACTCATTGAAGAGATAGAGTTATATACGCGAGGAGATTGTGATACTGTGATAATTGGGGATCTGAATATGCCAGATGTTGAATGGACTTCGAATACGGTTCTTCCTACTTGTGATAGTGAATCTTGTGACCTTATGGAGTGTTTTGCTTATTGTGGTCTTGCTCAATTTGTTGATGTACATACTCGCTTTTCAAGTTGTAGTTCTTCCCTTCTTGATCTTTGCCTATCGACAAACAGTCAATTAATCAGTAGTATCCAATATGATTCTCCTGTTGGTTTGTCTGATCACTGTGTAGTTAAAGTTTTGCTAAATATACAAATGAGGGTGTTTCATCATGCTCGGTACAAACGTCAGATTAATGTTTTTCGGGCGAACTATGATGTTATTACATCAAAGCTGCATAGAGTAAGTTGGCCTGATCCGGCTGTTGTCGGAGTTGACGATGCCTGGGATCATTTTTGCGTGACGCTTTATTCTCTAATGGTAAAATTTTCACCTTTGAAGTCTAAGACTAGTCGGAAAAGCGCTTGTTGGTTCGATAATGAGCTGGCTACTGCGATGAAGGCTCGTGACTTCAGTTTAAAATGCTTTAAGGGTGGGTTTTGTGAATATGGTGTTTATAAGCAGGCGAGAAATTTCTTCAATTCTTTAAAGCGACATAAGCGCTATTTATTTGAAAATGGTCTAGCTCATAGTTGTAGACATGATCCCAAAGCTCTCTTTCTATATGTGAATAGTAGTAAAAAAGGATTTATTTTAACGTGGCAAATGCGTGCCAGCGCACGCTTACATGACCACAACAAAACAAAACTGTGAATCAGGTGTCGAGAAGGTGTGAACGGAGGAGGTGTTTGAATGTGATAAAGGAGGGAGCGCGGCGGACGTCGAGAGGGAGTTGATTCCAGGCGAGTGAGGCGGCGACGAGGAAGGATCGGAGACCGTAGTTGTTGGAGTAATTAGGAACGTGGAGTAAGAGGGTATGACAGGAACGAAGCGATAGCGAGGTGGGGCGAGTATCGTCTAAGAAAGGAAGGTTGATGAACGATGGGGAGCCGACAGCGATGAGATGAAAAGTAACGAGAAGAAGGCGGAGTTTGATGCGGATGTGGATGGTGGGCCAGGAGAGTTGGGCAAAATATGTGGATGTGTGGCGGGCGGATTCGACTAGGGAGCAACCGGCAGAGAGCAGACGGCGAATGGAAAGGTCGTCGGAATCTGAGTGCCAGGATTCGGTGAGGCAGAAGAGATCGATGGATTGCTTGGTAAATAGGTTGAAGATAAGATCGGATTTATTGAAAATAGATCTAGTGCTGAGGAGACCGAGGCGGAAACCGTGTGCTGTGGCGAAAGAGACTAGTGGAGAAGACACATAGGAGAGATGGAGCGCCATCGAATTTTTGGACGGGTGTGGACAACTTGAAAATTTCCGTCTATGTTTCGGATGGCGAGTGATGTTTCGCCGTTTTCCTCGCGACGGCGTTTTTCGATGCGGGCTGAAGAGATTTGAGCGATTTCGGAAGGGGCGCGATCGAGGAAAATTCGAGTGGTTAAAGATAACATGAGTTTGAATCGTTGAGAGAGGACAGAAGACCCTTGAGAGCGATGATTGAAAACAATTTTTAGGAGAGGGGGCTGGGAAGGATTAGATTGAGAAGATTTGTTTAGACGGATGAATGCGACAGGAGAAATGTCCTTGAAAAAGGATGGTTTATCCGCAGGAACAATAGACGAGAGGATGGATATGAAGGCGGAAACCGGATGTCTCTGAACATATTAGTTCAAAGAGGGTACTTCATAGAGCTACCAAGCTAGCACCGCAACTGAAATTTTTGTCGTACCATGATCGATTAAAAGCACTTAGACTTGAGACTGTCACGTGGACGCGCCGGTACATCGGAACGCTAATAAAACAATTGGCCAATATTTTGATAGCGTTATTGAAGACGACCTTGCTGAGATGTTCTCAAGGCATTTTTACTTGTACAAAGAGACTACAAACGAGTATTCTGAACCTATCCAGAACAGTGAGACGATAAGAGGTGCTAGTGTTTCATATCCTAGTTTAGGCATAGCTAATTTGATAACTCCTGAGAAAGTTTAGCTGAACTGCATCGTCTTAAAGAGACAAACTCCAAAGGTGCTGATTTGTTACCTTCGATATATCTTCGTCGAATAGCAGACTCAATATATGCACCACTTTGTAACATATTTCGACAATCTATTATTGATACGACTCTTCCAAAAGAGTGGAAACAATCGATCATTCACCCCATCTTCAAAAAGGGTGATAAATCTTCAGTAGACAATTATAGACCAGTAAGTATTACTTGCTTATGTTGTAGAATGTTAGAGCGAATTATACATGGTTATATGGTCAAGTTTTATAGTGAGAATAATGTAATAGCTTCTGAGCAACATGGTTTCCGTAAGGGTTATTCGACAGTTACTAATCTACTCGCAGCCCATCTTGATTGGTCAGCTAATAAAGACGTATCCATTGCTACTGACATCATATTCTTCGATTTCTCTAAGGCATTTGACAGAGTAGACCATAGATTCCTTCTAAATAAACTAGAGAAAAGTGGCATTCCATTTTTGCTTGTTAGATGGATTGAATCGTTTTTAAGCAATCGTAGTTATTGTGTGCATGTAGACAATTTTTACTCTTCTTCGCGGTCATTTAATATAGGGGTGCCTCAAGTTCAGTATTGGGTCCATTGTTATTTAGTGTCTACATCAACGATATCCCGGAATTTATTGATTCTCGGATGCTTTTATATGCAGACGATTTGAAAATCTGGCGGGCAATTCGTTCACCCAATGATATAGTTAAACTGCAACGAGATATCGATGAAGTCGAAAATTGGGCTCTGCTCAATAGGTTGATTGTAAATATATCAAAATGCAAACATTTACGTGTTCGTGGCGGAAATGCTCAATCTTTAGTTAATTATAGCTTTCAAAGCAGTGATATAGAACGAGTGAGCAAATATAAGGACTTGGGAGTGTGGATAAACAGTGATTTGAGTACCGTCACACATACTGAACATGCTTGTTCAAATGCGTTGGGGATAATCGGTCAACTTCGACGCACTTTCATTGCACTCAATCAATTTGCCCTACGTCCGCTAATCGTTGCTCATGTGTAGAGCCGTCTTCTATATGCTGCGCCGTGTGTGTATCCCCAAAATTCAAAAGAACATATTAGTTCAGAGAGGGTACTTCATAGAGCTACCAAGCTAGCACCGCAACTGAAATTTTTGTCGTACCCTGATCGATTAAAAGCACTTAGACTTGAGACTGTCACGTGGACCAGCCGGTACATCGATATGAGTATGGTCTGGCAAATTCTTAATGATTTGGATCATCCACTTCGAGATTGTCTTCATTTGCGCTCATCCAATATCCTCCGAGGCCATGGTTTAACCCTGCGACGTGAAAGGATAAGAAAATCACGAGCTGTCCAATTTGATCGGCGAGTTGTATCTCTGTGGAATAGGCTTGGAGAGTCAACAGTGTGCAGTAGCAATATCAGAAATTACGGATGGAGGATGCCATGGGGAAAGCTGCTTTTCCGTATTTGTGATACTTTTATTATATTTTCTTTTTTTCTGCAGTGAACCAGCCAATTAAGCCATGCTTTTATGTGCTGTTGAAACATTAATAATAATATTATTTGTCATATTATTATACATATTAGAAACGTAATATCTGATTTTAGTTTTGTTATAAGCTTATATTGGTGAATCATTGATTTAAAGAGTTTCTTTTCGTTTTCACATAATTTTGTATACAATACGGGAATAAAATTTTAATATAGCATAGCTAAACAAATAGTTTCTTGTTCCAATATTATACATATTACATGTGTAATAATAATTTGTCAGTCGATAATTATTATAATAATTATCCGAGAATGTATTTATTCGATAAATATTTGATAAATATTTGTCACGAACCTTCAGTGATGTCACGAACCATTATATGGTATGCATGAATGCTCATGTAAAAATATATTGTAAATTTAAAATGTCATCTTTACGATATAAATTAAAAGTAGTTTTAATTGATGTTAATTTAATGCTCATATCATTCTCTATATACCTTCTTTATCATTAATATTGGTTTTATTAAGAATGAGGTTACCTGAATAAATTTAATCGCTTATTGAATAAAAATTGCTAAAATTAAATACACATATATTATCAATGTATCGAAACATATATTTCATATATTTATATTGTTTAGATTTAGTTTTTACACAGTTATGAACAAATTCATATTATATAAAGCTTAAAAACAAGTCAGCTATAATTGGGCTACTATAACCTCCCATCGGAACACCATTTATTTGTCTAAATATAGATGTCCCTACCTTTAAATAATTTTGATTTATTTATCAAAATATTTAAGGATTCTATTAATTCAATATTATCCATATATTTATATTTACTTTATGGTTTAATTTTTGTTAAATAGGCGTTATAGTTATTATAACAAATATATGTATATCTTTTTCCGAATATAAGATTAATTAATTTTACTAACGCTTCTTTAATATCTACTAAATATAGATTTGTATAAAGCGTACTAAAATCGTATGTATTTGTATTCTGAAAATTTATTCCTTTTTGTCTGTTCTAAAAATCCTTTTGTAGAATTAATACTGAAATAGTGTTTTATACCAGTATTAATTTCGATCATCTTGCAATATTTTTTGAAGTGTACTTTAATTTCTTTAAGTATTTTATTCATATAGACAGAAAGTGGTTTTAATGTACATTTAAACGCACTACATATGAACCTAGGTTTTGTTGGATTTATTCTATATTTCGATAGATCCTGCTATCATCATCAGGATTACAAAAAAATGTTTCACAATTTTTTACCCCGTGTTTCTAACATTTATACAAAAATACCAGCATTGATGTGCCCCGCATTTCTACTTAAAAGAAAAAGAAAATACCGAGAAACAAAACAATCATACACTAAATTTTTTTAAATATTTTAAAACAAACAAAAGAAAAAAACAAAATCATAAAACGAAATAAAATTAAAATCATAAAATAAGTGACAAAAAATACGAATTTAATAATAAAAATAATTTAAAAGTAGAGTAATGAATTTTCGGCAATATTTTAATATTGCCGAAAATATTGGATTTTAAGATTTAATAAGATTTATAAATCTAAAGATCTTAATTTATAAGATCTTTTCAAAATAAGATTTTATAATATTTTTTATAGACAATATTATTGCCTATAAAAAATTATTGTCCACAAAATTGTCCATAGACAATTTCCTTAATTTAAACTTTAAATTAATGAGTAAAGATGCTGATGTTCCCAATGTTTTGAACAAAACTATCATTAGTGTTAAAAATGAATTCGATGAAGAGGGTTTGGTCGTATCCAAGGCTGATAAACAGAACAAGTTTGTTGTTTTATATAAGGAAGAATATACGCGAATGGGTCTTTCGTTACTAAATTGCTATAAATTTGTTCGATTAAATAATGATCTTACAGCTACTCGACAAAGTGAATTTAATATATTCCTACGGCAGTTGTTTTCTAAAGGAAACATTTTTGATAAGTTTCTTAAATCTTATCTTTCAAAAAATGCTAAACCAGGATTTTTATACTTATTGCCGAAAACTCACAAAGTTCAACACAGTGCAAGACCGATTGTAGCTTCATATTCTACTTTTTCTTATAAAAATTTCAAAGTTTATTGCTACCACTTTATGATTTAATATATCTGATAGTTATTTCTCATATATTAAAGATGGACCTCATTTTTCTCGTTTAATCCGTTGACATAACGCTCCTGAACATTCATTGTTTACAGCTGGCATCACGTCTATCTACACTAACGTTCCGCTCTCTGATGCTATAAACATTGCAGCTGATATATTAGCTCTTAACCCACCTTGTGATATTCTTCTTAATCATGAAGATTGGCATACTCTCATTACAATGTGTACCAGTCGTTGTAATTTTATTTTTGAATCTGTAATGTGGAATCAGATAGATGGATTGGCAATGGGCAACCCTCTTGCTCCTGTATTGTCCGAGTTAAACATGAGGATTTGGGAAAATTCTTTTGTCAATAGTATTGATGGAGTTGTCAGGTGGTTTCGTTATGTTGACGATGTTTTTTTTGGTTGCTCAGAATTGCGTTACACAGGATTTCCTTACCCATACGCTAAATTCTAAGGATTCTCGAATTCAATAGTGCGTTTCTTCTGAATCTAATATGGGTATACCTTTTCTCGATGTCTTGGTTAAGCGGATTAATTTTTCTATACTTCAAACGTGTGTTTATCAAAAAAATTGGTACGGCCAGATTTTGTTTCTTGGACTTCAAACGATCCAACTAATTGGCTGATTTACGCTGCTACGTCACATTACCTACGTTGCAGGCTTATCTGTTCTAACTATTGTTTAATTTGTGAAAGAGAAAAGGCTATTAAACATAATTTACTAAAAAGTGGTTTTCCGCTTTGGGCTATTAAGAAAGCTAAATTTAAATCTTTAGCGCATAAAAATAAAGTTATTGATCCTAAGATAAGAATACATCATATAGGAATACCTTTTGTTAGTAACAAGTGGAATTCAATTTGTTAGTAACAAGTGGTATTTTTAAAGTTTATTAATAATAACATAAAAAATAGTTGTATTAACCAAGTGCACATTTTTAACAGAAAATTACCTAAACTTTACAACATTTTTAAGCGTAAACCAAATTTTAACAAAGATACCATTGTTTATAAAATATCTTGAAAAGAATGCGAACAGGTATATGTTGATCAAACGGGTCAAGGGTTGGTTAAGCGTATTAAACAACATAATTATAATGTACATAAGGGGACCACTTCTAATGCTGTTGCTCAGCACTTTGTGAGTTTGAATCATTCCGTTGATTTTGAAAATGCATCTATTTTATCATTTGAAAGTAACTTGTTATCTCGCATTATTCAAGAAGCGTATTTTATTAAAAAGAATCTAATTTAATGTTTAATAATTAATCCGATTAGAACCTTAAATTTAATTATAATAAATTATTTCAATATTACATTATTTTAATTTCTTCAATTCGTTTTTTCTAATTGTATTATTATTTTGTTTGGTTTAGATTAAATTATAATTCATTACTCTACTTTTAAATTATTTTTATTATTAAATTCGTATTTTTTGTCACTTATTTTATTTATTCAATTACAAGACTACAATAAATGTTACAATAAATGTTTCACATTTTTTTTTGTAATCCTGATGAAATCAAGATTAAAATCATTATTTTAATTTTTTTCAATTCGTTTTTTTTTCTAATTGTATTATTATTTTGTCTTGGTTTGGATTAAATTATAATTCATTACTCTACTTTTAAATTATTTTTATTATTAAATTCGTATTTTTTGTCACTTATTTTATTTATTTAATTTTATTTTCTTTTATGATTCTGTTTTTTTTTCTTTCTTTTTGTTTGTTTTTAAAATGTGTGTAAAATTTTAGTGTATGATTGTTTTGTTTCTCGGTATTTTCTTTTTATTTTAAGTAGAAATGCGGGGCACATCAATGCTTGTATTTTTGTATAAATGTTGGAAACACGGGGTAAAAAATTGTGAAACATTTTTTTTGTAATCCCGATGATGATAGCAGGAGCTATCGAAATATAGAATTTTAATCAAATAAAGGATATGTTCTTCTTCGTTCCTATAATAATATATATTTGAAATGGAAGAAGATTGTGGATTTAGTATTTATTATCAAAGTTTTAATTTCAATGAGATTTAAATAATTATAATTATCATTCGATATTGGAAGTTTATACAGTTTTGAGTCACCTGAATTCGTCACTGTTTACAATGTTTCTGCTGTAAATGTTATAATGAAGATACATTTTAATAAAATTAAAATATAGCGAATACATTATCAAATAAAAATGTATTTCTATTAATTAAATATATTTTATATCATAATCAAAATAGGTGTGATTAAAAGAAAAATATTATTTTAGTGATAGAAGATTCTAGAAGGAATTTTATCATTTAGATAGGGCTCGTTGAATATATTTTATTATATATTATTTTTATTTTATATTTTAATTAGATAATTATAATATATTATACAGAAATTCAGATTATATTTTATAATTCAAATTTTCACAATACACAGCTATCATTTAGCTTTTTAGATAATCTTAATAGACGTTTTGTGTAAATCACAGTGTGTATTGCGAATTCCGATTCTGGAAAATATTTTTGTTTAGAAGTCGAAAACAATATTTATTATATTATATATTATATTATATGTTATATTATATTTTAATAAATATAAAATTTAGTATATATTTTATATTATA